>JAKTWW010000007.1:0-143791 GCA_030582255.1 Hansenula subpelliculosa
GAAATAATCATTGAATCAGAAATCAAATCCATAGTCCAAGAGATTACCCAAGTCTCAAGGTGGATCCCCGTTATGATTCTTCATCGCAGCTAATTCTTCAAACCATTCTTCAGTTTCAGCTACCACTCACATCAACTACCATTAGGGATTGAAACCCAGATTGATCCATCGGAGCACATATCAAGTAAAATCCAGAATCCGTTACTCATCAAGCAAGAAGAAGATAACACGGTCTAGCTCAGGAGATTCCCAAGCCCATAAACTAATTTGTGAAATCAACAACTATTTTTCAAAAATAACATCATCCTTTTTCACAATCAAAATACCCTTCTTTCTCATATGGTAATATCAAAAAGATCTAAACCAATAATAATATAAAATATACTATGTGGACCGGTGGATGGAAATAGAGGATTCTTCCAAACGGTATCAGAAATAATCATTGAATCAGAAATCAAATCCATAGTCCAAGAGATTACCCAAGTCTCAAGGTGGATCCCCGTTATGATTCTTCATCGCAGCTTATTCTTCAAACCATTCTTCAGTTTCAGCTATTTTATTGAAGATTTCTTTGATATTTCTTCAGCTAATCACTAATTCTTGGAAACATAAAACCACCAGCACCATGAATACCAAAACAACAATGATGAAATAACCAATATCAAATGTAATTCTAAGGAGAGATCCGATGAGCCAATAAGAGCAGCATAGACATAATAAGTGGAAAGTAGAAGAAACAAAGGAAACAGAGGGATGCATGTATACTTATATTTCTGGAGGAATTCGAAAAATCAGAAACCACAAACACAGAAACCATTAACACAGAGACCACAAACATAGAAACACAAAAATCCACAGAAGCCAGAGTGACACAAAAACGAAAAAAAAAAGACATGGTTTTGAAACAACAATAGCCACAAATACCATATTTTTATTGAAAATTCAATTTTGTGTCATTATTACTACTGACACATTAATTATCTTGAGTAACGCAAAGTCATTCATTGTTGATCAAATGCACTAGTACCTGCACCTTAAACTGCAATACGGTATCCATTCACGATATTTAGATGATTCAAGCCATCTTAAATAATCTCAATACCTTGAAGACTCATGAGTATGCAATCCATAAACATTTGTAATAACATCTTTAAACATGAATCTTTAGCCGCTTTTTATCTGAAGTAAACCATTGATCATCGAACTACATCCAAGGTCAGAATACCAATCCTAAGAGGACCATGTGTAGCATCGACACTTACCACCACCAACCCCGGCTGAATAACTTCCCACAATCAAAGATACAACATGAACAATTTGTGTATATTGTTTTGATTTGATCTTATTCTCATGTCCGGGTGATGACTTACATAATCTTTCCACACAGAATCACGTAATCTCCGTTTTTTTTCCAATTCGCGGTGAATTTCGATTCTCTCGTTGAAATTGAACAATTAAAAGACGTGTTCGAATGATGAACAACTTGATTCAAACCCCAGTGTGATTGATACTCAAATACATCCCATATTCATCATAATGGTAAGTATAATGGTTAATCTCTTGACAGATGTCCAAGGGAACCTAGATGTGATCGAATATTAACAATTTTTATTATAGTCTTCTCCAGCTCCAGGTGGTCAACGTACTGATATTAAACGTCGTAATAACGCAAAATCAAAAGCTCAATCACAATCTCAACAACCAGTTTCAACAAGATCTGCTGGTTTTGGTGGTTCAAGTGCTAACCTTTTGAAATTATATACCGATGAAGCTCAAGGTCTAAGAGTTGATCCTTTAGTTGTTTTGTTTTTAGCTGTTGGTTTCATCTTTAGTGTTATTGCACTACATGTTATTGCTAAATTAACTGGTAAAATAATTTCATAATTTATCATAATAATAAGGTTCAATTTAATGATACTGTTACTGAATTGAGTTCAGGATATTCAGACATTATTCAAGGAATCATTTTAAAATTCGTGGAAAATAGAAAATCATCTCAAGTTAATGTTGTAATGTGTATATTAGGTTTTAAAAATAAGTAATTTTTTATTATATATTTTATCATGTATTGTCATAACTATTTACAAGAGGGCGTTTCGTTTCCAGGAACACTTATAGATCCTTAAGCAATGCTTTAATAACTTTTGTAACATAATCTTTATGAACGAGATGTTTTTCATATTGATTTTTTTCAATACTCCATTCCCAATCTTTTGAGTATTGATTGAATAAGTTTTCATATTCATAATTTGAATCTTCATTCCAACGTTTACCACGAACTTCAATTTCCACTATTGGGAAATTTGAACCAATGATTAAAATAATTGGAATACCAATCATTCTAGCATTAATCATTTTAGAACCAAAACCAACTTTTTTCAAATTTCTTTTATCTAATGAAATTTTCAATCCATCATCTCTTAATAATTGTTCAATTTCATTGATATGTTCTTCATTAGCTTTTGGAGCTTCAATTAAACTTAAATCATATGGAGAAATACTAGAAGGCCAAATTAATCCATCTTTATCTCTTGACAATTCAGCAATAGCAGCAACAATACGACTAACACCAATTCCATAACAACCCATTTCAATTAATTTTGATTTATTATCAACATCTGTGAATTTTGCACCAAGTGGTTCTGAATAACGAGTTCCTAAATAAAAAGTATGACCAACTTCAATTGCATTCATTGTTTTCAATTGACCTTCACCACATTCATTACAATATTCATCAGGAATAGCTTCCACTATTGAAACATCAGTTAATGTTGAAAAATTGTTTTTTTGAAATTTTGTTATTGGGAAATCTGGTAAATCTGTTGTATGATCAATTCTTGTATCCATTACTCTTATAAATTTTTTATTCAAGATTAAATCATCTTCATTACCATTTTTAGGTGCAAATTCTTCTAAAATTTCATCTTCACTAAGTGATAATGTTTTCAAATCTATATCATCAATATGTTCTTTTAAAAAATTCCCAACAAATATACGATCACTAGGATAATATGCACAAATTAAAGTATCTCTATCTTTATTTAACATATATGCAACTTTTGCACTTTTAGCAAAAGGAGTATCTTCATCAGGTAATGAAATTGTTTTTTCAACATTACTAACTTCATGACAATGATTACATTTAAATAATAAATCTTCACCATTTTTATGAACATAATGCCATTCTAATGAAAGTGAACCACCAATATCTCCTGAATCTGCATTTGCTTTCACAAAGGGTACTTTCAAATCTTGAAAGATCTTGAGATACGCATCATTAACCTTGTTATACATCTCCATTGCATTCTTATAATCTTTATCAAATGAATACGCATCCTTCATTAAAAATTCACGACCTCTTAATAATCCACCTCTTGGTCTTTTTTCAAATCTATATTTTCTAGAGATTTGATATGTTAAAACAGGTAAATTCTTAGAATTCAAATTTGAATTACGTATAATATCAGTAATTTCTTCTTCATGTGTTGGAGTTAAACAAAAATCATCATTTTTCTTGTTATTTATTTTTAATTTAAATAATTCAGTATTATTCCATCTTCCTGTGGTAGACCATAATTCTTTTGAACTAATTGAACTTAAACTAAATTCTTCACCACCTATTTCATCCATACGATTTCTTATTATATTTTCAACATTTTTCAAAACTTTCAAACCTAATGGTAACCAATGAATTAAACCTGCAGATGGTTGATAAATGAATCCTAAATCTTGTAATAATTCATGTGTTGTGATTTGCTTTGGGATGGATTTTTTGGTGAATAAATGTTGATGTGCTATGTTGGAGTTATACCTTACCCCTAGTCTCTTCAGAATGAGCATGACAGAGGATTTCAGTAATGAGTTTTTCCGATGATGGTTTTGTGTTAATTCTGGAGCTGTTTATAATACTTTGATTAATTTGAACATTTTTTCGATCTAATCAAAATCGCGATTTTTATCAAAGACTTTAAAAGCTATGAATGAAATAAGCATTTGTGACTTCTTTAGTCCAATAAGGAAGACGGAAAGAAGAGGTATGGATATGCTGGATCATTTAAAATTATATGAGTTTATTCAAAATAGGTTTCACCTGGTTTTTTTTCCTGCTTCCTCATACCATGAAAATTACACAGTGGACATATTTTAGTTTCAAACCCCAGATATCGATTCACAAGATCTCGTAATAATGTCATGAACAACAACAACAACAGGAACAAGAAGAAGGATCTTATTATAGTAAATTATTGAAATCATATTGCATAAAATGATGAAAAGAAAAAGGCAAAGCTTATTGCACAATTGCTACGTATTCAATGGTAAAATTAAATTGTGGTGGACCGGGATTATGTTTTGCTAATAGCAATCCATCATATAGCAACTGGTAAATTGACACATATAAAACCCCAAGAATATCCATGATGAAGAAGGTTGATAATCTTGAACCTTTAATATCAAATATATTAATAATATTTATTAAAAAAATGATGTTAAGAACAACTTTAAGAACAATTAGAACTCCAATTACACGTACTTCATTACGTTCATTTACTACAACTCAACAACGTTATTCATTAATTGATGATGCTAAACAAAAATTAGGTGATTTAAACAAAAAAGTTGGAGAAGCTGCAGCAAGTGGATTAGATAAGGCACAAAATGCCAGTGAAGCAGTTAAAGATAATGCTAAAGATAGTATTCATAATGAAAAAGGTGTAGCTGAAGATTTGAAAACTGATGCTGCAAATACTTCATATAATGATGTTAAAGAAGGTGTGAAGAAAACTGCAAAAGATGTTAAAAATTCATTCAAAGAAAATGGTACTGAAGGTGTAGAGGAACAAGCTAGAGAACATTTAGGTAATGATGCTGTTAATCAAGGTAAACAAACTGCAAAAGACTTGAAACAAGATGGTGAAGAAGTGTTGGATAAAGCAGCAAATCAAGCTGGTGGATTAAAGAGAGATGCTGAAAAAAAAGTTTCACAAAAAGCTCAAGAAACAGCTGATAAATATAAATAAGGCACACATCCAAATGAAGATTACAAATTTATTATATATGAATACGATAGCATGGAAATAAATGAATTCAATTAATTAAACGTAGCTATATATAATAAATAACATCACACATGCAATCATTACTTTTCCCTTAATAACACAAGTCTCTGTAATTTTTTTTATTATTCTTCTTTATTATTAGTCTTTTCCTTTCCATGTTTGTGTCCCTATCTTGAATATAAATCATTAAAAATCGTACCTAAAGGAGGCAACTTTGGTTCAATTTTGAGTTGTTCCTTTTCATCACCATCATCAAATTCTTCATCTTTATTCAATGATCCATTATTTAAATTAATTGAATTACTTAAATGAGAACCATGAGAACCATGAGAACCATGAGAACCAACACTTCCAGTAATTCCAGTTGGTGGTTGTTGTAAAAAAGAATTAGATCTTGTACGAGATTCATGAATTGAATTTGTTATTGAATTTTTTCTTAAATTATAACGATCTGTTGATTGAATATATGGTGTAATATATGAAAATGATTTTGATCTTGTTGAATCTCCTGATATGAAAAATTGTGATGATAATGTTCCAGTTATTCCATTTGTTCCAAGAGGATTCATATTTGAAGATGTTTGTGAACTTGATGAATATGATCTTTGGAAACTTGAAGGTGCAGGACTTGTTGATATTGTAGCCGATATATTTGAATTTGAATTTGAATTTGTTGTTGTTGTTTTTGTTGGGGTAGTTGTTATTGATGGTGAACTTATTATTGGTGAATTTATTGTATGAGATGAAGTATATAATGGATATGGATGATTATGAGATCTTGCAGAATTTGATCTTGATGTTTTAATTTTTGTTGTTATAGCAGTAGTTGGGAAATTACTTAAAGTTGAAGGTTTTTTATCTAATTCATCAATTCTTGAAAGAATTTCATTTTCAGTTCGACTTGGTAATAATATACTTAATTCTGCAAAACTTAAAGATCTTTTCCTTCTAGTCATTAAAAGTTCATCTTCATCTGATGTCCAATCTAAAAACACGTCATTATTACCATTACCATTACTATTACCATTACTATTACCACCATCACTGTTTTTAGATTCTATTATAACACTTGAATTTATATCATCATCATCATCATCATCATCAACATCACTTTCTGAATCAATACTTGAAGATAAAGGATCTGGAGAATCTTTATAATTTGATTGAATTTTTTTAGATAAATTTGATTGATTTTTAGATGATGATAATGTTGAAGTATGAAATGTCCATTGATTATAAACTGGTAAATTTATTGGTTGAGTTGTAGAATTTATTGTTGTATTTGTTAAATGTTTTTTATCCTTAGATTTTGTTGGTAATGATGAAAATTTCGTTACTAAAGGTTCTGATTTAGCAGTTATAGAATTTGATGGTTGTTGTTGCTGCTGTTGCTGCTGAGGTTGAGGTTGAGGAGGAGGTGGTGAAGTTGAATTTGATGAAGAGTCACCAGTATCATTTTCATTTCCATTTCCATGGTTTAAAATTGATGGTATTGGTGTACTTGTATTTGAACTTGGTGTTGGACTATTTGTACCATTTGTACCATTTGCACCAGTTTTAAGTGAACCAGATCTTAATCTTCTCCATCTAAATTGACAAGCATTTGGAGTTCTATGAGCAAAATGTGATGAAATTTCTTTCCATCCTAATTTTTGTTGTTCTTTTAAATGGCGTAATAATAAATCATCTTGTGGATCCCATGATGATGGAGTTCTTGAAAAGACTCTCGTTAGTTTGACATCTGAACTTGGAGATGATGAGACTTCTGACATGGTGTCTCTTATAGCTTCTAGTAATATATTTAGTAACTGTTGCCTGTTGCCTGTTGTTGTCGTTCTTGTTATTTGTTGTTGTTGAATGATTGTAACTTGTGTTTTTTCCACGAGTTTATTGAGTTTTGAGGCCGGAGAAAATCGATGAGATGAGATGAGATGACGAAAAGAATGTGGTTGGGATTTATCAGTAACCAAATAATTTCTGATAACGCCAACTATTCTAAAATTATACCTTGTTCAAAACTAAATGAGTGTGCAAATGAGTAGCGAATAGTATAGTTATTGACTAATGTAGTGGGTTCCTTGCCCTTGACTGTCTGTTTTAGACTGATTCGCTGATGTGCTGCTGCTGATGTGCTAAGCTCTATTAAGCTCTGCTTTGTTTCTTGACTTTGTGGCTGTTGATGAGCTCTGAGTGTGTGTACTGATAAACAGAATGGTAGTAGTGAATATGATGATGATGACACACTGGACTAACTGAGTGTGTGTGTATGGGTATGAATCGTTGTTAATATTGTTATATGTATGAACTAAATCGTTCCACTAGTAATCTTGCCATTTAAATTGTTTGTTCGATTGTTCGATTTCTCTTCGACGTTGAGATTGGATAAATGCTCGAGATTATCGTTAAAATTCAAGGACTAAAATCGCTTAGAACAAAGTGCTGATTATGCTTCAAATATGATGCAAACCCCTAAACAACTTTATGGATAACACTACAACAAACTATTAACCATCACTATTATAGTAATATTATAATCACTATACATCCATCCAACCATGGTTCCATTCCTTTAACCATTGTTTCTTCAACACCCTCAAAACTTGCTAAACTGCGGCTCGATTAACACGGTGCCCAATTGGGAAATATCGGTAAGGACAGCAGAAACAGCAGCAGAAACAGAAACAGAGGAGACTAGACACACTGGGAAACAGGGACTAGGACAAGCATCCAGTAGGGAAGACGGGGACTAGTCCCCACTATCTGAGTACAAAGGTGTGGGACTAGCTATCAATTGGGGCAAATGAATCAAACATGGAAATTATGGATAAATTGAATTGAATTGAATTGAATTGAATTAACATACTGAGACAGATGAAAGACTATTAATAGTAGTTGATATGGTGGAACCCACATGAGGGCTTATGATAAGAGTAGAAATTGATAAAAATGCCTTGATAAAGGCTTTTTGAAACGTACTAAACCTTCCTGATATCCTGATGGATGATCCCTTAAAACATGTCAAATTCTATTCATTTATGCATTGTAACTCAATTGTCTCACAACATCAGTATAACCATAATAATCATGATAACCATAGGCACATACATGCTTTCATATGGTGTCATTTTAAAGTATGATAAGTACCAAAGTACCCAGTAACCAAGTACACTAAATTTATCTTAATCCACCTTCCAATGATCTTCATCTGTACTTTGTTCACCAAATACTTCAAATGCATAAACACTTAATGTACTAAACATATTAATCCAATTCCAAAATTGCCATGGATGAACAAATATTTTTATTTCATCAATATTATCAATATTATTAGTATTTAATAATCCATAATCATACCACCATCCCCAAATACATAATTCTTGATCTAATTCATTTGAATATTGCATCATTAAATGTGTATAAACTGCAATTATAATACATGGACTAAATAAATAAATTAATTTCATACTTTTTGTTGATGGTGCTGGATTTTTCAAAGCAGGTATTATTCTTGTTGCTGAATAAAAAACTGCAATTCTATAAGCTAAATTAATTAAAATTGATGGTGTTATAGTTTTAGAAGTTGCAATTAAAAATTCAATAATTGTTTGAAATGAATTTGGTACATTTAATGTTAAATATGAAACTAATTGAGTTATTGAATCATTTAAAAATATTGGTAAATATTGAATTTCATTTTTAAATTGATTTGTTGCACTTGATATTAAAAATCCAATTTCATTACTTGCTAAATTTGATAATTCTGGAAATGTTTCATAAATACATCTAACTATATAACCAAATAATAAACTTGATTCAATTGTTGAACCTTTTTTAGAAATAATTCCATATAATCCTAATCCAGAACAAAAAGTTAAAATTGCACCAATTAATGAAGCTGATAATAATGAAATTTCAATTGGAAATGAATAAATTCTATATAAAAAATATAATGAAGTTGTTATAATTCCACCTGAACTTAATAAACTTATAATAACCCAACTTTCACTCTTGTGATATTTTAACCAATGGAAAGTTTGTCCAATTGATTGAATTGCTAAAATTGTACATAATCCTTCCAACATTGTAAATAAAGGTGTTGAATTAATAATAAAATATCTCCATGGTTTTAATACAAATTTATAATAACTTAAATTTTCATTTTTCAATAAATTAATATTTTTATTATTGAAAACTGATAAAAATAATGTTAATAAACTAGGTATTAATAAATGTTGTGAATAATAAAGAATTTGTAATAAAAAATTTCTTTTAAATAAAACACTTAATGTTGTTAATATCCAATAAATATTAAATAATGTAACAGTAAATGCTAATCCACAATAAACTCCACCAATTTGAAATGATATTGGAATTGTTAAAATGATTAAAATCATATAAAAAGTGGTTAATACCGCACGAAGCGTTGATTTGACATTATTATAAGTTGTTGTCATTTATGTATGTTCATTAATGTTTAAAATGTTGATGATCTTTGTGTATTCTATAATTAATTAATAACAAGTATTAGTTATTGTATAAAAGTTTGTTTGTTTTGATATTAACGTGATCCCATACACCAAAATGAGATACAGCAGCGATAGAAGCTGAATGGGGGGAAGATCTATTAATGGTCACTTTGATTTGATCTAGTCTTTATCAATGGATTGATGAGTTGAAAGAGTATAATAAAATGAGATGTAAGATCACAAGATGGTTCCTGAATTTGAATATCCACTATAAAATGTAAATTCATCTGAACCAATTTTTTTTTTTTTTAATAAACTGAAACTGAATTTGGAATTGAAATTTGCAGTGCTTCGTAACCATTTTTGGAAATACAGCTGGGTGTTCTGGGATTACCGCATTGGGAAGTCTAGACACTTGAAAACAATACAATAATAATAAACAATATTCATTTCAACATTTCATTAATTGGAACTACATTTACAAGTTGTTGATGAGTTCTTCAATGACATAAGGGCTATGGAGATTGGAATCTTCACATTGATGCTCCAGTGTGTTACTTCAAATGAAATGAGAAAATGAACCCAAAGAAAGAGTATTTCGACATTAAATGTCTTCTTCAACAATGTTTATAAAACCATCAGCTCTGTATTGAAATAGGAATTAATAAATTTGATAAAGTTGCATTGTAATGATATTCTTCAGATTTGCGGATCTCGGTTTGACTATGAGAATTCGGGAAATATTCGACACAAGGATAAAAGAAGATTTCAACATTAACTTCACGTCTATATTTCGAAAACTAAGAATTAATGAGATATACCCTTGTGACTTAAAAGGGGAAATGCTCAGCAGGGTTTACTATACAGGTTGCTTATAAATCACTGATTAACTTGTATCATCTTACTTTTATAATATCGATCAACAAAGTCAATTCCAACGCGCTAAAAGAATATTGACGAATTAAAACAGTGTTTACAGCTTATATGTTTTAAACTCATTACAAACACTTGGAACATTTTCTTTTTTCTTGGGACTCCAGCCACTTCAAATGATCTAGACACTAGATCATGGCCCTATGGATTTTCATGTTGCAGATTATGCTTTGAATTATTGTTGTCTTTGTGTCATTTTAAATTTTATGGTTTTGTGTCACTTTGGTTTTTGTGTTTGTGTTTCCAAATGTTTCAAATTCCCCCAGAAATTATATATAGATCTGTTCCCTCCGAACTTGATTCTTTCTTTTACTAACCACACTTTTTACCTTTCACACAATGATAAGCAACAGTGATGATTGGTTCACCGGTGATTCTACATGAAGAATGGGTTGGTTCATTGGTATACTTCATTTCATTTTATATCAAGTTTTGTTAGTGTTTTGGTAATGATATTATGCTCGGTCTTCATGGTACTTGTGCTATTGTTGTTTTCATATGGGTCAACTTGGAAGTCTAAGATATCTTATTTGTGTGAATAGTTGTGATAGAAATATGGTTGATGAATGAGTAGAGATGAAGAATCATACGGGGATCACCTTGAGACTTGGAAACTCTCTTGGCCGGGGGAAATGATTTTGATTCAAAGCTTGTTCAGATATTATATGGATTGATCTTCTATTCGTATTCCACGGTCCCCCCTTGTTAAAAAGATTATTGAAGACGGATATGATGCTCATGAATTATTGATTGTTATTATGTTTCAATTTCATTGGTAGCTGGTGAGGAAGGGGAGTTGTTTGGATGGTCATTGAAGAAATTAATACGTATTCAACATTATCAATAGCAGAATTCACAATCAATCAGATCATCTAGAACTTGGAAAGCTTTGGTGGTGTTATATTCTTTTTCATAAGTTTTAAGTTAGCTTTCAAGTTAGTGGATTCTTATTTTCATTTCTCAGCTTGGTTTTCAACCTTATTGAAATGTTTCTTTGAGGAAGGTTGTTTGATAATTATAGTGTTTTGGTAATAATATTATGCTCGGTCTTCATGGTACTTGTGCTAGTGTTGTTTTCATATGGGTCAACTTGGAAGTCTAAGATATCTTATTTGCATGAATAGTTGTGATAGAAATATGGTTGATGAATGAGTAGAGATGAAGAATCATACGGGGATCACCTTGAGACTTGGAAACTCTCTTGGCCGGGGGAAATGATTTGAATTCAAAACTTGTTCAGATATTATATGGATTGATCTTCTATTTGTATTCCACGGTCCCCCCTTGTTAAAAAGATTATTGAAGACGGATATGTTGCTCATGAATTATTGATTTTTATTATGTTTCAATTTCATTGGTAGCTGGTGAGGAAGGGGAATTGTTTGGATGTATCAATAGCTGAATTCACAATCGATTATATCATCTAGAATTTGGGAAACACTGGTGGTGTTATATTTTTTTTGATAAGTTTTAAGTTTTCTTTCAAGTTAGTGGATTCTTATTTTCATTGCTCATCTTGGTTTTCAACCTTATTGAAATGTTTCTTTGAAGAAGGTTGTTAGATGAATATTATCATGTATTTTTTTGATATACATTGATAAACAATTTGATGGTTCTTTTGATTACTGGTGGGTGATGGGATGCATCTCACTACATATGTTTGAGTCTATCAAAAGTTATGGTATGATGAATTCAAAAATCATTTCAGGAGATTCAAGATTGCGTCTTATGGAAAGTGAATCTCATTGAGCATCTGTTGTTTAAAATCATCGGTCCATTAGTTTATTTAAAACATTTTTAATCTCTTATTGAAAGTTGTTTGCATGGTGGTACTTAGATGAATCATTATGATTATTGTTATTTGTTCTGATTTCCACTATTGTTGTTATACAGATGTTGCTTGATTTGAAGATTTAAAGCTTTCTGTCTAAGAAGATTCCATCTTTTTCTTAGTGTTGTTTACATTTCATCTTTGCCTTTCAATAATAATTGTTCAGAATTTAAATATCCAACCATGTCTTCATGCAGTAGCTCATGTTGTTTCAATGTATGGTTTTTGATGATGGTTGTTTGAAAAGTTTTAATGGTTCATATGATTTTTGTGAGACCAAACCCAAATATATTTTTGAATTAGGTTGAACAAGTTCTTATTCACAGTTACTATCCAATGTGATATAGACACCAACTGCAGCACTTTGAAACTTTATTGAAGCCATCAAGACCATGAGGCCTGGTACAAATGTGGAAATAGTGAAGTATTTAATGAAATCCTATATCCAAAATGCGTGTGCACCAGAAGCTAGGGTCCAAGCAATCCAAAAGGTTTCTTTTGGTTTTGAAAGGGAAATTTGTATGAATAATAGAGATCAAGCTGGAAAAGTCAATGACAGAGCCAAATGTTATTGCTACAAGTTTTTGGTTTTATAAGAGTTTACCAATGGTTCTGTTTTAGCTTTAGGTAGAGCTAGATCTCACAATGGTTAGGGCTGAAAAGTCAATACTATCTACAAAAAGCACTGGCATCGAGAACAACCTTGAGACACTCATCTACATTGGTTTGAACCCTTTTTTTTCTTGAAATAATTATTAGAAGTAACACAATCAATACTGGCTATTATGATTAATGTTTCAGGCCTCAAAATCTGTCTATTGATTAATTTTTGTGATGGTTGGTAAAGGAATAAGTGTATTCTTGGGCAAATATTCATTTGTGGATTAATTGATTGATGGTGATTGCTTTTGCTCAGAGGAATTGGAAAGTCGAATTATGTGGAAAATGGTTTCCATTGTCAAATTGACAATTCATATTTAATGGAATCGTTATAAAATTATCAAGCTAACATTTTGATGTTCATTTCATATTGAATTTGTTATCGTGTTAGCCAAACTCCCGTTTATCTTACTTTATCACTGATTACATTCGTTATCATATCTGCAAAAGCTTAGCTCATACTTTCGTTGAAATTGATTACAGGTTAATCAATATCAGGTACTATATATGGAAGAAGTTGAAAAGTCCAGCTTATGCAAATATAGAAAATCTATAGAGACATGTCCATATTCTTGATTGTTCGTCTACCTTTTCAATGTCATTTTTAAAATAAAGAAGAAAGCATGGTGGAAATGGGTCACTTATAGTGAAGCAAAACATATGGGTAACATTTTGCCTCATGAATAACTTCATGGTTAAGTTTTTCTATGTCCCTGTCCTTCAATTGAAACATTTGTAATCGATTTAAAGGCTAATCGAATCAAAAGATTTATGATCTGAAAAGTCATTGAATATTCAAAATATTGTTCATCAAAAACTAATCTTGTTTGAGAAAGCTTGCTTTTATTGAACTACGTATAGTACTCTTTATTGTATCGTACTAAACACTGCGCTTAAGTCTTCATTCAATTTTAACTGGTTAATCTTTTATATAATTTTGAGAATATTTATATGGTATCTCGAATAAAAAACCAGCACTAGAGCAACTTCTTATGTGATTTAAGCTCTTAAAAAGAAGATAATATTCTACCCATCAATAATAGATGATTCCAATACTGAAATAAACGTTCTCAGGTTTAGTATTTGATATTTTAAACAAATTTCAGTGTATTTCCATATAGACCTCTCGTGACAATTCTCGAGCATTTGAAGCATCAAAACAGCACCGACGAAGCGAAAAGCACCAGAATAACAGAATATACATATAACATCGGACACTAATATTTCATAAACCTAATTATAACCTTCATATTGGCCCATATACACTCCTAATAGTTAGATAAACCGTTATTAGGCTGCCATTATATAAGCGGTATTACCCGGAGAACTAATCGCACGCAAAAAAAACAACGACGAAATTCAAATCAATTCCAAATATAACAAAATCACAATCTAACCAGTGTCGAAACAACAACAACGACGAGTATTTGATAGCACAATTGAATCCAGTTCCATTGATAAGCAGCTACACATCATCAACCCAGTTGATTGCACAATTTACATACCTGTTACACTCCAATTCAAAAGAATTTTCGAGTTTGTTCTCCAAATCAAAAGCACTTGTTGTTTTCATTTCATCCCATAACCCAGCAATTGGTCGCACCCTAGAAGTCAAGAATTTAACCATCCCACAACTTCAACTTTAATAACTTTGGGGTTTTCATTGTTCTTTGTTCTTAGAATAGCTAATTGGGATTCATACATACAAGAAAGAAAAAAAAAGTATTCAAGGGCATTTAGAAAAGGTTTCAATTCATTTCATTGCATTTGTTCACACATCATCATTTAATTATCATCAACATCAGCAAAAGAGTTTTTAGATAAAGCTCATCAATTCCAAAAAAAAAAAAGAAAAAATCATATAATTACTCATATCATCATTATTAACATCATTTTATAATGGATTTAGATACAGATGTTCAAATGGAAGATGCTGTAGAATTAGATACAAGTCTTGAAGAAGAAGATGCTAATTCTACAGGAGATTATTCATTTAATCATCCTTTTCAACCAAAAGAAGGTCCATTACCTGAATTATCTTCACAAAATATAAATCAATTAGATGAATGGATTGAACATTTAAGTAAATGTCAACCTTTAAGTGAAGAAAATGTTAGAAGATTATGTAAAATGGCTATTGATGTTTTACAATTTGAAGAAAATGTTCAACCTGTTAATGTTCCAGTTACAATTTGTGGTGATGTTCATGGTCAATTTCATGATTTAATGGAATTATTTAAAATTGGAGGTCCTTGTCCCGATACAAATTATTTATTTATGGGTGATTATGTTGATAGAGGTTATTATTCAGTTGAAACTGTAAGTTATTTAGTTGCAATGAAGGTTAGATATCCAAATAGAATTACAATTTTAAGAGGTAATCATGAATCAAGACAAATTACACAAGTTTATGGATTTTATGATGAATGTTTAAGAAAATATGGATCAGCAAATGTTTGGAAATTATTTACAGATTTATTTGATTATTTCCCAATTACTGCATTAGTTGATAATAAGATTTTTTGTTTACATGGTGGTCTTTCACCAATGATTGAAACTATAGATCAAGTTCGTGAATTAAATAGAATTCAAGAAGTTCCTCATGAAGGTCCAATGTGTGATTTATTATGGTCAGATCCTGATGATAGAGGTGGTTGGGGTATAAGTCCAAGAGGTGCAGGTTTCACTTTTGGTCAAGATATTAGTGAACAATTTAATCATACAAATGGATTATCATTGATTGCAAGAGCTCATCAATTAGTTATGGAAGGTTATTCATGGTCTCATCAAGAATCTGTTGTTACAATTTTTTCAGCTCCAAATTATTGTTATAGATGTGGTAATCAAGCTGCGATTATGGAAGTTGATGAACAACATTCAAGACAATTTTTACAATATGATCCAAGTGTAAGGCCAGGTGAACCAACTGTTACAAGAAAAACACCAGATTATTTCTTGTGATGGTTACAATGGTTCATAATGGTTAATATTATGAACATATTTATCTTCTATGTTATTATGATTAGCGACGTTATGTAAAAATTAATGTGTGAATTCAAATGTGTCTACTTCATTTTTTTTTTATATTATATTATTATTGATTATTGTTTTCTAATTTGAATTGTTATTATTGTTTACTGGAGTTTGGTAAAATTAACGTCTTCTTGTTCTAGTTCTACATCTTTTTATATCTTATGTTCTTATTCTAATATACAAAAAACTTATAATAACACTCCATAAATAATAGCTTCATAGCTTGTTCTCATTAATCATTTTTTTGTAACGATCAATTGCAATATCACACATTGCATTCAAAGCTTCATCAACCTCCGCTTTATAATCGTTTCTTTCAATCCTTTCTTTGAAAATTTTAACAACTTGATCCCTTGGTCTTCCATTAACAAACAACACAAATCTCAATCCAGGATAAACTTTTTCGTAATTTTCATTCAATGTGATAAACTTTTGAATTGTAGAATCATCAGATTGTAATGATTTTTGTTCATTAGCTGAGTGTTCACTTAATTTAACAGTCTTGGGGACACCCAATCTTGGATGACATGCAATGATTTCACTTATTCTTTTATCCTGAATCAATTCATCTCTGGTTTTATCTTTGGAGAGTTTGAGAAATGCAGTTCTGGATGTTTCGATGAAGTCCAAGTACGATGAATATGAAGTTGATAAATATGGTCTCAAATATGTGAAAATTGTGGATGATGGTTCGAAAAGATGGGTGATTAGTTCGTCTTGTTCGGACTGTGTAAGGGATGAGAGTTGAGATACTGGTGGTAATTGGTAGGACATGATAGACTTAACCTCTAGTGGCTATATATTGGAGATCATCTTTTTGATGGTTGTTGAAATAAATTCTGGGAAAGTTTTTGGTTTAAATATTCCACTAGATTGAACTTCGGTATAGGCCGACGCTGATAACAATGAAATTAAGATAATATGGAGATTATAAAAGGAAAAGCTGTGGAAAAAGTTCTTTAAAGCCTATATGGGCATTATAACAACACCCAATATCACTACTATACGACCAGGACACTATCCACTGGCCTTTAAACACCAAGATAACACGAACCCACTCACAAATCAGCTCAGATGCACAATTTACCCTAACCAGCATCTGCCATTTCCCACAATTTCGCGAAATCCGAATAAGAAGAATCTGAATCTGAATCTAAATCTGAATCCACTGGAATGTTAAACGTCAACATCAACACAAACACAACAACGAGAACAACTGTCAGGAATAGAGACCCTCAGTGCTCAATCAACAAAGTAATATTTTCAGAATTACACTAGGATGTCCACCCAACCATCTGACGACTTGGTCCCTGAAGAAGAAAGCGGATACAAACCATCTGCAAAGAAGACCGTTGATGAATATGCTAAATTAGATGCAGAAGATGAATCATTACAAAAATGGAAAAAATCTTTAGGTCTTTTAGGTGGTGAACCATTACCTGTTGATCCAAATGATGCTAGAAAAGTTGTCATTTTAGAAATGTCTCTGTTAATCGATGGCGAAGAACCAATTGTCGTTGATTTAACAAACCAAAAAACTTTAGAAAATTTAACCAAAGATTATTTCAAAATTAAAGAAAAATCAATCTATAAATTGAAAATTAAATTCAAAGTTCAACATGAAATCGTTACTGGTATAAAATATTTACAAGCTATTAAAAAAGCTGGTATAAGAGTGGATAAAGTTGAAGATCCATTAGGTTCATATGCACCAAATACAAAAGATAAACCATTTTATGAAGTAATTATGCCAGAAACTGAAGCTCCTTCAGGTATGTTAGCAAGAGGTTCTTATTCTGCTCAATCTAAATTTATTGATGATGATAAAGTTACCCATTTAACCTTAAATTGGGGTGTGGAAATTGTAAAGAATAAATAAAATTATATGATATCATGCAGTAAATTATAAATTAATAAAAAAATAAATAATGAGTGGAAATGTCGGAATGATTAATCTTTTATAACCTAATATATGAATTGGCGATATTACATTGTTGTAATTTAATTAAGACAATTACAAATTTCTAATCCAAGAACTTTTATTCAAAAATAACCTATTGACATTTTGTATAATTCTATTTTTTCTCTTCATCAATTCGTAATTTCCCATCCAATTCATTAGATAATTCAGTTGTCGCTGAAATATCATCATCAGATTTTCGTTGTTGTTGCTGTTGTTGTTGTTGTTGTTGTTGTTGTTGACCATATACATTGTTATTATATCCATTGTTATTATAACCACTATTTCCATTGTTATAACCTCCATTGTTATAACCATTATTATGATTATTATAATTCTTTCTATATCCATTATTATAATTTCTATGCTTTCTAAATGATTGATGTCCACCATACTGTAGCGGTTGTTGTTGTTGTTGCATTGGTGGTATACCAGCTTGGTTATAATAGTATTGATTTGGGATGAATCCTGGAGGTGAGGGTATATTTGGTAAATTTTCATTCATTTGTGAATGTGGTAGTATACCACCTGGTTGTGAATACATTGGTGGATAATAATAACCTTGTGGAGGTGGTGGTATTCCCATTGTTCCCATTGTTCCCATTGTTCCCATTGGGAATTGTGCTTGAAATTGTGGTTGGAACTGTGGTGGGATTATATGTTGTTGTGGTATTATTCTTGGAATATCTGGACTTGTTGATGGGCTCGTTTCCTTCTCTTTGATGGCTTCTTCATCTTCATCTTCCTCTTCATCATCTTCCTCTTCTTCTGATTGGAATATACGTTCACGAGCTTTTTGATATAACGTTTCTCTCGAAGCTCTTTCTGATTCAATAGGATCTTGAGATTCATCAGTGGATGGGGGTTCTGTTTGGTTTGTCAATTCAGGTGCGGTTTCAGCTTTTGTTTGCTGTTGTTGTTGTTGTTGTTGTTCTGAATTATTTGCAACATTTGAAGAATCATCTTTTTTCTTTTCATCTTCACTTGTACTTCTTCTTTTCATTAATTTGAATTGAGTTTGTGAAGCTGTTGATGATGGAGTTACTGACTCTTTTTTATCATTAGTTGGACCACCAGATGCACCTTGGGACACATTTGCTTGAGGTTGTGGAGCTGATGATGGAGGAGCATTGAAATATGGTTGAGGTGGTGAAAATTGACCTGAAGCTTGTGGAAAAGGATGTAATCCATGTGGACTGGTACCTGGTGGAGGAGGTGGTGGTACATGGAATCCAAATTGTTGTGGAGAAACAAATCCAAATGGAGTTACACCGGGTGTATTTGGTGAGCCTGTTGGCATAAATCCAGGTGCAGCACCTGGTGGGAAAAATTGTTGTTGATGTTGAAATTGAGCAGCATGAAATTGTGGATGTAATGTATGTATTGGTAATGAATAATCATATGGAATTGAAGCTAATAATCTTGGAGGTTTATTATAATCAACTCCAAAATTTTTGAAAACTAAAATTGAACTACCATCATTATTTAAGCTATGACCTAACGAATAATATTCTGCAGTTTGATGTGTTAATAATCTATAATATGAATTCATTGGTCTTAATAAATATGAATCAGTATTTGAAGAAATGAATGATAATAAATCTTGTTCTAATGAAAGAATAAACATTCTATCCTTTGCACTATATAATGCGGTTTTCAAGGCTTGAGAAAGTATAGATTGATTTTGACCATGTTCTTGTGGATATGGCTGTGGTTGTGGTTGTGAGCGTTCCGGTTCTTGTTCTTGTTCTTCTCCAATTGGTGATTTTGATTTTTGATTTAATTCTTGACTTGATTCTTGACTTGATTGTTGTTTTGATGGAGTTAAATCTTCAACTTGATCTTTTATGTCACCTTTGACTTCAGCATCAGGTCCAGTCCTCGACGTCTTACCCATTGGTTAGTAAATTGAGTTTATTGATCAATTGAATCGACACCTTGTCAGACAAGTTTCCACTCACCATTGTTATAACTTTAGTTTTCTTTTTTGTAGTTCGGGCAATTCAATTGATAAGTAAAGCTTTCCCCTTCTCCCAAGATTGCAGTATCCTTGTATCCAGCTATTAACTAATCCCAGACTCCTATCTGTCCAGCAGTTTGTCACTAATTACAGATTAAATAGCTCAGTCTTTGGTCAAAGGCTGAGAAATTGTTCAACGATTTCATTAACCGGAAAAATATTTTATAAAAGTCGCGAAAAGTTCAAATTCGCGGGCTTTCGCGAATTACATAATTTTTGTGATTTTGGAGTTGTTGATTTGATTTTTGAAAGGCGATTTTAAAGGTTTTGGATCAAGTTGAGCAGAAATACAGGGCTAATTGGTTATCTGAGGTGTTATCCATTGAGCGGTTACTACAAAAGCTGGTGAATAAGAAAGAGGCACTGCCATACTACACTAGTACTAGGTTTTTTATCCGTTACAAGAATCAAGGTATCTTTCAATTTACAGATCATTATTGTTCGGTGGCTAAAATCATAGAGGCCCTTTAGACATAAATCATCAAGAGATTGAGAGATTATAAGATCTATTCCATTGAAGTGAACAAGGCTCAGGTACATTATAATTTACAACTTGGCAAAGATGTCAGCTGATGATGTGAGTAACAAGATTCGTTACATGTTAATTATTGAACCATTTGTACTAACATTAGACACAAGATAAGAGCTAAACGTTTGGCAAAATTGAATAGCGGGAGTCAACAGTCGAGCTCAACAAGCTTGAACACCAAGGGAACAACAGAATCGACACCTGCTCAAACTCCAGAACCAACCACAGCAACACCAATCTCTAGACAGGACACTGGTGCGTCATCATCATCATCATCACTCAATCATTCTAAAACATCTACTCCATTGAATAGCGCAGAATTACAACCTAAAAGACAAAAACAAGCCACTCCTTCAACAGATTCAATCATTTCTTGGACTAATAAGACCTTTGAACATATTTTACAAGTCACATTAGATAATGATCATGCAAATGGTGACGTTGTATTTTTGGAACAAACATTCACTGAATTAGTTGAAGAGAATCAAGATCCAGTCTTTAATAAAGAATTAACAGATCGTGTTATAATTGAAAGATTATCAGAAATTGGAGTTGCTAATCCTTTTAAATACCTAAAAGATTCATGGAATAAAACATTACAAGAAAAAAGAATTATAACACAAAAGGATCCATTAAGAGAATATAAGTTTGATATATTGAATGAAGTTGATAGATTAACTTCGAGTTATGGTTTAGTTTCATTTCAAATTCCAGATATGTTTATCAATGGTGATGTCTATATGTTTTTAAAAGATATAATTAGTAATGAAAATAGTTATAGTGATTTTTTGATACAAATTATTAATAGATCAAATGAAGAAGGTACAATTCTGGAATTTTTGAACATTTTCATTCCAAGTTTATCTAGATTAATCTTAAATTTAGACTTAAATAATCCACAATATCCTTTAATTTTAAACATTTTCCAATTATTCATTTCTCAAAAATCAGTTGCATCAGTATTCACTGAAATTGAAGGATTTGAATTAAATCCAAATTTAGAACCTTCACAATTTGAAATGACATCTATTTTAGGACCAATCTTCAAATTATCTCCATTACAAGATTCTGTTGCAATAAATAATTTTGATCATTCATCAGAAAAATCTAAATTACAAATTAAACAAATTGGTGAATCATTACAAGCTGAACATAAAGTCCTTTTGGATCGTTTATTTTTCATTACAAATAAAATCATTAGAGGTTCAGAAACTTCAAGAATTGGATTATTAAGATATTTTTCCACAATTATAAATAAGAATCATTTAAGAAGAGGTGATCATGCAGATTTTACTAAATTATCATCAAATTCATTTGTTACTAATATTAGTTTAATCTTGATTAGATTATCACAACCATTTTTAGATCCATCTTTTACCAAGATTGATAAGATTGATGTCGATTATTTTAGCAAAGGTAAATTAATTGATATTGATGAAGAAACAAGAGTTAATTCAACAACTGCAGAAGCTACAGAATATTTCCATTCACAAAAACAAGCACAAGGCCAGGATGTTTCACCAAATTTCATCAGTGATTGTTTTTTTTTAACTTTAGCATATTTACAATATGGTATTGGAGGTGTTTATTTAAGTGAGAATAATTTAAAAGCACAAATTAAAAGACTGGAAAATACAGTTGAAAGAATTAGAGAACGTTCAAATACACAAAATCCAATGCAAAGATTTGCTGCGTTACAATTACCAAGAATGGAAAAAGAACTGGCAAAATTTAGATCAATTAAAGATGGATTAGTTTCATTTTTTGTTCATAGAGATTTACAATTAGAAATATTTGATTTTATTAGTGGTGCAAGTGCTTTTTTAATTAGAGTTGTTGATCCTAAAAGGAAATTTCCTCATGATCCTCAAGGATTAAAATTACCATTAGTACCAGATGTTATTGGATTTGAAAATGTTGATAGTACAGATTATTTCCGTGAAAAAGCTCCAATTCCTTTTAAATATTATCCAGAATATTGTGTTGAAGGGATTGTTAATTATTGTCATTATATTTCAAAATATGTTGTAAATCCAATGTTATTAAATCCAAGATTAACAACATTTGTTGAATTTGCAGTTACATTTTTAAGATGTCCAGAATTAATTGGTAATCCACATTTAAAAGGTAGATTAGTTGAAGTGTTATTTATTGGTACACTGCCAACACAAGATAATAGACCTGGATTTATGGCTGATATTATTGATACAAATGAATTAGTTTCCAATAATTTATTATATGCATTATTAGATTTTTATGTTATTGTGGAGAAAACAGGATCATCATCACAATTTTATGATAAATTTAATAGTCGTTATCATATTTCATCAATATTGGAACAAATTTGGAAAAATCCATTATATCAAAATCAATTAAAATGGCAAAGTGATAATAATGAGGAATTTTTCATTAGATTTATTGCAAGAATGTTGAATGATTTAACATTTTTATTAGATGAGTCATTAAGACAATTAGCTGAAGTTCATTCAATTCAAACAGAATTTAATTTTAGAAAATCAAGTGGTGGAGCAATTAATATGGAAGGTACAATTGAAGAATTAACATCAAGATTAAATAGTGCAGAAAATCAAGCTAAATCATTTTGTGGATTATCAAATAAAAGTATTGATTTATTTGGATTATTTACACAAGAAGTTCCAAAAGCATTTACAAAGACTGAAATTGTTGGTAGATTAGCATCAATGCTTGATTATAATTTAGAATCATTAGTTGGACCAAGATGTATTAATTTAAAAGTTAAAACACCAGAAAAATATCAATTTAAACCAAGAGAATTATTATTAAGTATTTCAAAAGTTTTCATTAATTTATCAAAAGAAGAAGAATTTTTAAATGCAGTTTCACAAGATTCAAGATCATTTAAATTAGAAAATTTCCAAAAAGCTGAAGAAATATTAAGAAATAAAAATTTAGCAAATGATGAATTTATAAAAAAATTTATTTCATTTGGTATTAAAGCAGATTCTAAAAGATTAGAAGAAGAAGAAGAAGAATTAGAGATGGGTGAAATTCCTGATGAATTTTTAGATCCATTAATGTTTACATTAATGAAAGATCCAGTTATATTACCAGGTTCTAAAGTAAATATTGATAGATCAACTATTAAAGCACATTTATTAAGTGATTCAACTGATCCTTTTAATAGAATGCCATTAAAATTAGAAGATGTTTTACCAAATGAAGAATTAAAACAACAAATTAATGAATTTAAAAATAAAGTTAAATCATCTAAAAAAGGTGGTGATGGTGATGATGATAATAATGATGATGTTAAAATGAGTGGAGTATAAATAAAAAATTAAATTAATGAAACAATAATTATTATAAAGTGTAGTTTAAGTGTAGTTGTTATAAGTAATTACAATTTTAAATAAAAATACAAATTCAATTATATTAATCAATTTTCCCATGGATCAAAAATTACCAATATATTATTATAAATATATATATAAACTAAAAAAGATTAAACAATCCAATTTAAGCTTTAATAGCATATTTTCTTTGTGGGAAAGCAATTTGTCTTTTTCTTTGTTTTGGAGTAATTTGTTTTGCTTCAAATTTTGTTAATTTTCTTCTTAAAGCTCTGGTTTTTTTTGGTCTTAAATCTTTTGGTTGATATTTTTTACCAGCATAAAAAGCACGAACATTTTCACGTTGATTTAAATTAATAATTGTTAAAACTCTTGCAATATCTTTACGAACTGTATGAATTTTTGGTAATGATGGACGAGTTAATTTTTGAACTTTTAAAGATGCTAATTCTTTTTTCAAAGAAATTAATTGATCTTGTAATTGTTCTTTTGATTTAGTTCTTAATTCGTAAGCGTTTAATCCTGGCTATTTTGAAAAAACTGTTAGTATATTTTAATCTTTATAAAATGAAATTTTATTTAATGATGATGATGAATGGAAGACGAGAGAGAATGATCATACTTGGGAATATTATAATTCATAGAATATAAATAAATAACTAAATGAACGAATGAATGAATGTGTTCCTTGTATTTGTTAAATTTTCTATAGCCATTTCCAATGATATTGTATTCTAACTTGTTTCCAAATATAAAGCTCTTGTAAATCTCATTACACAAGGTATTTCTTTATAACACAGTGAGAGAGAGTCATTTGTACAAACTCTTTAATTCTATTTTCTTTGAACCCAATATATCCATATTCCTAAACTTTTCATTCTATTCATTCTATTCGAAGGACCTTCCCATTCAATATCCAACCTCTAAATCTTTCTCTTCTTTATATGTATCATATTTTATCTATACCACTTCAACTATACTATCATCATCGACATCATCAACATCACCATCACCATTCAATATTACATACCATTTTAACTTATTGAACTTGATTGTTAATCTACAAATTATGTTGTTGTAAATGTATTTGAAAAATGTGCGTTTTTTCATAAAATTTCAAAACTCAAACCGAAATACAATCCGGTGTATATACTATAAAAATTCCCACCAACAAAAATTTCAATCTTTTTTTTTAACGGGTGGGCGAAAAAAAAAAAAAACAAACACACAAATTGTGACTGACTGTGAGTTTAGAAGGAGTTGGTAATTGGGCAATTGGGCGGTGGACAGTGGACGGGGCAGTTTCGCTGGGAGGAAAAAGATACTGGCTAGACGGAAGGCGGTACGCACACGGGCGGAGAGCGCCCAAGAGAGCCAGAGAGAGACATTCAATTGAGAAGAAAAGCAAAAAAAGAAGCTATCAAAAACAAAACAGAAACCGGTAAGAGCAACAACAGCAGTGACAACAGTAATTGTGGTGTGCGGGTGTCTGTTTGCTTTTTTGTGGTCAGCTGTCACATGACACTGAAGCAGGGCACACGTGAGAAGTGAATATTATTAATTCATTATTACTCTTTAAAAGTTGTACAAGACTTGTGTTTATACATTCACTCTACAATTGATTATCATCAATCACTATAAAGTACAAGTGAAAGATTGTGTGATTGAAATTAATAGATATATATCGTTGTATGATTGAACAATCTTAGTTTATCAATGATTAGATTATCATGAGTCGTTATTCATTGGTTATCTAAGTTCCCAATCGTTCTTTTGGTTCATATTCACGGTTTTTTTTTTTTTTTTTTTTTTTTTTTTTTTTTTTTTTATTTTATTTTTTTTTTTTTTTTGTTTTTTTTTTTTTTTTTTTGGTTTTTTTTTTTTTTTTTTTTTTTTTTTTTTTTTTTTTTTTTTTTTTTTTTTTTTCTTTCAAGTTAAATGTTTTGTTCTTGATTTTATTTGATTTCTCGGAGTGGATCAGGATTAATCATATGCAGATTGATAATGTCAAAAGAAAACATTCATTTCCATACCTTTAATTTCATTGGATTACAATTCAGATATCATTGATAAGTATATAAGATAAGAAGTATCATAAATATCATGATTTAGTAACTTTAATCGAATACATCATGATTAAATCTAGTAGACATTTATTGTCATTCTTATTTAAATCTTTTAATCTTTCAATCTTTCAATCTTTTAATCTTTTAAACTGTAAATAAAATCTTATTTAATACACATGAAGGATAATAATGATGATAATTTAAATGTGGTGATGATAATTGGGAAATAAAAGGTTTTAAAGGAATTTTTTTTATATATATCTATATTCCTTTTCTTTTTAATGGAACTAAAATATAAGAAAAAACACACACACACACAGAGACAGAGACAAAAAGATTAAAATGAGTATCTTTCAACAAAAATTTTTTTTTATTAGACAAACAAAAAATAAAAATAATAATAATAATGATAATAATAATTAAACTAATTTACTTAAAATTTATTCAAAAACTTTCTATTCTTAAGCTGAATTTTTTAAATTAGTACTTAACCATTCTAAACCTTCATATAAACCATCACCTGAAGTTGCACAAGTTGCTTGAATATACCATGGACGTTGACGAATTGAATGTAAACCTAATTTTTCTGTAATTTCTGCTGCATTCATTGCATTTGGTAAATCTTGTTTATTTGCAAAAACTAATAATAAAGCATCACGTAGTTCATCTTCATTAAGCATTCTTTGTAATTCTTCACGAGCTTCAGAAATACGATCTCTATCATTTGAATCAACAACAAAAATAATACCTTGAGTATTTTGGAAATAATGTCTCCATAATGGACGAATTTTATCTTGTCCACCAACATCCCAAACTGTAAATGAAATGTTTTTATATTCAACAGTTTCAACATTAAAACCAATAGTTGGAATTGTTGTAACAATTTCACCTAATTTTAATTTATATAAAATAGTTGTTTTACCTGCAGCATCTAAACCAACCATTAAGATACGCATTTCTTTACGACCGAAAAGGCCTTGTAATAATTTAGAAATTGATAGACCCATCTAAAGCATTGTTAGTATTATTTCTTTATCATCACTTTTACCAATGAGCATCGTGTAATTGTTATTCTCATTGTTATTGTTGTTATTGTTGTGGTGGTAGTTGTAGTTGTTGTTGACGTTGTTGTTATTTTTTCACTTATCATGAAATGAAAACATTGATAGCAAAAAAAAAGATAACAGAACACGGTGGAAATTTGATTATGATAAACCAATCAAATCAATAAATAACTCGATGATTCAAATCAAAATCAAATGGAACTATACTTCATTAATTGAATTAATCTCACCGCGTTGTTAATCATGATAATTATCGTTGTTATTTCCTCAATAGGGGCGAAGAATTTCAACAACATAAACATTTTCCCAAAAAAAAGAAAACCACACACACACACACACACGAATATGAACAATTAAATAACCATCCCTAATTTAATTAAATTCATCAATTCCAATTCCATTATTATCATCCGCCTTGATAATCATATTTATCCACTTTCTTCGAAATGTTTTGGACTTTATAATGCATGTTTAATCTTTCAGATCGATCAATAGATCTAATTGAACACAAGAACACAACAACAACAACAACAATAATAACAACTGAAACACAACTCGCTTTGATCTCTAGGGATGATCCCCTGATGAGTCTAGTCTACCGCTCAATGGCATTGTGTCATCGATGGATACTTACTTTCTATGATGTGATTAATCTTGATCAATGAAACTTGAGACAGAGTTATTGGGAAGTTGTTGAAATCAATTCAAATTCAAATTCAAATTCAGAAGGGGTGGACGTGTTAATTTTTCTTGTGGTGGAATTTACAACTTCTAAATAAGGCGATACAAATCTGAATTCGCGACTTTTCATTTCCACTGTGAAGGAAAGCAGACAGGGTAAATCCGCGAATTTTATTTGTACACGTGACTTGGTTTAAATATTAGCGGTTGATAACAATTACAATAACAATTAGAATTACAATGCAATGTTTGATTAGTTTATATATATATATAAGCCATATAGTGTAGCAATGCAAGTGAATGATCTATGAAAAATTGACGAAACAGCAAATGTAAATGAAAATAATTAGCGAAAAACACACACAACTCCCTTCCCAAAAAGTAAATAATTCTTCGAAGCTAAATAATAGATGATGATAGAAAAAGCTAAAAACACAAACAAACAAAGAAACTAGTGATTGAATAAAAAAATAATATCAAGTGATATCCAATGGTATTGTGTAATAAATGAATAAATTACATCATTTTCCAACATTGATCTTACATGTTGAATATTTTTGTAATGCTCTTAAAAAAATTGCATAAGTAACATCTTCATTATCAGATTCCCAATAAAATTCACTTAATCTAATATGCCATGGTGGATATCCTTGTAAATCTAATGTTGGAGTAAATAAAATAATTAAATCAGGTTCAGTACCAACTAATTCAGTTAATTCTCCATCAATTAATTCAATTGTAATATCTTTTATTTTAATTTCATTTTTATTTGCTAAATCTGCCATAGTTTTAGTTAATTCAACAATTGTTGCCTTACCATCTTCAATTGATAATAAACTAATTTCAATATCAATTTCATCATTTTGATAATTTAAATCATTATCATGATTTAATCCATAATATTTAATATTTAAATGTGGAATTTTTATAATAAATTTTGGAATTGATGTTGGACCAAAATAATCTCTTAATTTTTTAAAAATTGAAATTCTTAAATCTTCAACATTATTTTTTAAAGTACCTTCATGTTCATAAATTGATAAATTTTGTATACCTGAAGCTAATGTCCAAGTTGTTAATTCAGATGCATCATTTAATAAACCATAAAATCCACCACCTTCTTCTTCTTCGGATTTTAAATTTAAAATAGCACTAATTCTTTTTGGTAATTTTGATAATTTTGTAACATCATCTCTAATAATTTGTGGAGTTTTCGATGGATTATATGCAAGATTTAAAAATTTTATTCTAATTTTATTATTAACATATTGTATTGATCTGAAAATTGAATAAATTCCATAAATTGTTAATAAAATTAAATGGAAAAAATAAAATGATAATTTATCTTTAATACTTTTATCATTTGAAGAATTTTGTCTTGTTGTTGATTTAATTCTTGGATCAATAACTGATTTAATTAATTCTTTTGATGGTTTAACAGGTTTTAAACCAAATAATTGTTTTGGATCTGAAACTTCAACAGGTACATTATCATTAACAGTACCCATGATTATTATTTATGCGCTTTTTTTTTTTTAGATAAAATTGCCTTCTTTAAAAGATTTCCTTTGTTTGATAAAACACACCAGCGGCTACCTTAGAACAAGCAAATTTCAACAGATTTGAAAAAAACTTGATGATTAATGAAGTTGAAACACCTTTATTGAATGGAGAGATTGAATTCAATGGTTCAATTTTCTAGTCAATAACTCTTCAATCGATCTTAAGAATGAATGTATAGACCGTTGAAATGGAAATGTGTTTGTTTGTTTAAAAGTGATTGATGATCCAAAGAACACTTTTTGAAATTACGAAGATGGCTCTTCTGGTTGATTTCCGCGAATTTAATTTGGAGCTACACATTACTTGAAATTTTGTTTACCCGGACAGAATATCGCTCCATGGACCATTTTAATAGTGGCATTTTGCAGGATTTCAAAGTGATTTGGAATATCGAAAATAATTTAAGCATGTTAACCATATTACTGATTGTCATAATGACTGATTATTGAAGTCTTTCCAATAAATGGTAAATCGATATCTCAATATTCCGTTATTATCAGATCTCCTGCCTATTTTATTTAACCGGATATGACTGACAGATGAATTTACAGACAAATTATTTCAATTATTCGTTAATTTCTACAAAAGGCCCATGAGTGTTAACAAATAAATATAATCGTATAATCGTTAAGCTTTAAATAATATGAGTAATTGTGTGGATAAGGGGAAGAAGGCGGTGTCCGTGGTTAAGATATTTATATATTTATGGAGATGTCCTGTGATGTTTGATTAATCAAATAAAGATGATCTTGAAGAACTTGAATCAGAATCAACAGCTGAGATATCTTCTTGGCTATTCCGTTCATGAATAAATCTATGAACATCATTTTCAGGAACATTAGTTAATGGTGTAGTAGTTGAAGTCATACCTGTTTGATTTGATGAACGACGTTCACTCAATGAACTTAATCTTGAGACATATTCTGATAAACTATTATATGTAATATGTTCTTCGTCTTCATGATTTGATTCATTATCATCTTCATCATCTGTAGTTGCCGATGCAAATGATGGTGGGCCTCTATGTTGTCCTAATCCATAACCAAGATCAACTTGATATCCTGGATTGAATGCAGGATGATATTGATTTTGATTGTTTATATGCCGAGGAGGATGTATTTCATTAGTTGTTGAGCTGTTGGTTGTAGTCTCGTGGTTCTGAATTGCAACATCATACGAATCTGGGAAGCTTGAACCATTTGATGAACTTCCTCTTTTTTCATTAATATTAATTATATTTTCAGATGCATTTTTAGTACCATTTCTAATAACTGCTTCATCTTCTTCACGTTCATTTGCAGGAATATTAACTTTAACTTTGAATTTAGCAGAAACTCTTGCGTTTGGACAATTTCTGTATAATTCATTGATTTCTTCTAATGATAAGTTTTTGGTTTCATAAACAAACATATAAACAAATATAACACCAACAAGGTTAAAAGCACCCCACATGAAAAAAATCCTTGTTCCTAAAGCAGCTGTATGATTTCCGGTATCTACCAGATATGGTGTAATATATGCAAAGATAAAATTTACTAACCAATTTGTAGCTGCTGTTACTGCAACAGATTTACCTCTAACACCTAAAGAAAATAATTCACCTGCACAAACCCAAACAACTGGACCCCAAGAAGCCGCAAATGAAGCAATAAATAAACAAACAAATGCAATCATGATCTTGTTTGCAACTATAGAATTTGTAGTAATACCAACAACTGCAATAATCAAATTTGATATAGCCATTATTGAACCACCACCTATTAATAATCTTCTACGACCAATAGCTTCAACAAGAATAATTCCTGGAATCGTAGAAAGAACATTAACAGCATATGTTACAAACGAAATTAAATAAGATTTTGAAACACCAGTTCTTGAAAAAAAATTAACACCATAATAAAAAATAAAATTAATACCTGAACATTGTTGAAAAGCTTGTAATATAATACCAGTTACTAATCTTTTTAATTGTTTTGGACGACCTTCACCATCTTTAATTATATCCAAGAATGAATAAGTACCAAAAGATAATTCATCATCATGTGAAGCTTTAATTTCCACTAGTTCTTCAATTAGTCCTGGGTCATCAGATGGAACTCTTCTTAATCTTGATAATGAACGTGCAGCTGCATTTAAATCATCTTTCCTTATATAAAATCTTGGAGATTCAGGAAGGAAAATCATACCAATTCCTAAAATTAATGACCAACCAAATTGTAACCCAATGGGTACTCTATATGAAGCTGAATCTTGCTTACTTTGTGTTCCCTGTGAGACTGCACTTGATACCAAAAGCCCCCAAGTTATAGCCCATTGATAAGTTGAAATAATTGCACCACGAACAAATTTTGGTGATGCTTCTGCTTGATATAATGGAACTACTGCAGATATTATACCAACTGAAAGTCCAGTAATGAAACGTCCAATACATAATAATGGAATTCTTGTTGATGCAATTTGACAAACATTTCCAATCATAAATACAACAAAAGTAGAAAAAATAATGGCATATCGACGACCGATAGTATCTGATAATAAAGGAGCTAATAATGCACCGAAAAAAGTCCCCAATGATAATATTGCAGTTATAATGGAAGTTTCTTTAGCTGTAAAACTTGTATGATTTGAAGCAAATTCATGCCGTACAAATTCCATTTCTGATAAACTATTGATTAACCCAGTATCATAACCGTATATGAATCCACCAACAGCTGCAAATAAACCAACAGCTATTGACATTAATGTTGATTGTTTTTGAGCTCCGGGTATTCTAGCTATATCATTTGGAGCAATGAAAATATCTCTTAATGATAACATTTTTAAATGATATTTGATAATTTAATGAATAGCACCTCTCGGGTGATTCTAATAATTAAATGATATATAACACACTTTGAAGGAAGTTTTCTTATGTTTTGTTTAGTTTCTTGTGCTTTGTGAATAATCTCAATACTTATTTCGTGTGTGTTTTGAGGGAGACGTAACTTGAAGTAGGGACTTTTGGAAATGCAAAGGTATACTGTTATGGGTTTAGTGATGGGTACCGTCTCTGTATAGTTAATATTGAATGGAAATAATATGGTTTTGATAAGATGTGCGTTGTGGTTTTGGTTCACAGGTTGTAATGGTCCAAAATGGTTCAAACAATGTGATCTTCTCGTGTAAAATGTGTGCTTGTGGGGAGCTTGATTTTTATGCGTGGGAGGATTTCCCGCGAGGCACTTGACTAAACTTCTAGCGTGATAATGATGTGTCTTTGTTAGCAGAAGGATCGACTGATTGTGTATGATGGTGAATGAATAGATATGGGTATAAACTCAGGACTTTGGTTTATATCGATGGATTCTTTGGTATGGGACGTTGCAGTCTTACAAAACTTCCCACTTTATCGTAACAAGATTGAACTTATTTATATTATAGCGATCGATCATTTTTGAAAAACGGATTTTGATGGTGTTCGGGTTTTGGATGACACCAAGTATTATAAGATAAGATTACAATGTAATTCCAATGAGAAACAGAGTTCAATCATGGTTGTGTATATTTATCATTGATAGATACTGGGTTAGTATGTTGTCATATTTCAAACCCATTCGCATTCAATTCAGCTTTGAAATATTGTGAAAGTTTATCATCAACTGCAACTTTTAATGGAGTTAATCCATCAGAATCTTCCACCTTATAATCAGCTCCAAGTTTCACTAATAACACTGCAACATCTCCATACCCTTCAGCTAATGCATGATGTAATGGAGTCCATCCACTAATATCTTTGGCATTGATTGGAGATTTACCATCTTTAATTAAGAACTCCACTAATGGTAATGAACCAACAGCAGCAGCTCTATGCAAAGGATATTGTGATTTCTTATCCTTAGTTCTTACAGATGCACCTTGTTTAACCAATTCCTTAACCACATCAAAATGTTTTTTCGAAGTAGCTAAATGAATTGGTGTTAAACCTGTATTTGTTTGTAAATTAACATCTGGCTTTGGTTCATGACCTAATAGCAATTGAACAACTTCAAGGTTCCCAACAGATGATGCAATATGTAGAGGAGTCCATCCCGCTTCATCAACAAAATCATCAATTTCAATTTCAAATGGTTTAACTTGTTGTTCCTTTGATGTTGAAGTTGTGGATTGAAATTTGGTTGGATTTAATAATATAGATGCAATTTCCAATTGACCATATGCAACAGCCCAATGTAATGCTATTCTTTCATCCAGATCTTTCTGTAATACTATTTTAGGATTTTCAGCTACTAAACCTTTCACGGTTAATATTTTACCTTCTCTAGCAGCTTCATGAAGTGAGAAATTCTTTGTGGAATCCATGATGATCTCTGTGTGTAACTTGGGGTGAAACGGATAATTAAAATAACACAGATGAAATTATACTTTCCTGATAGAATAATATCTTTCTCTCTCTCGAAAATAATAACTAGCCACCAGCTTCACCACTAGAATAAAACTTGTTCCATTGTTTCCAAAATGAGCTTATAAAGTTCTGATCATTATTTTTCCCTCCAGAATTCCGACCTCTTATGTGTGTGTTTTAGGGAGACGAAATCACATGACTTTGAGGCTCCCGGAACTCAATTTTCTTCACCAAATTTTCGATAAAACCATTTAACGATATTGCCACTAGGATTTTGATTAACATGGGATTTGAATTTGGTGTTTGTTATTTGGTTAAATTTGAATATCCTTTGAACAAGTTTATTCAATTGAGTATCATTGAATTCTTAGGAGAACAATCCATCAATCAATAAAAAGAACAATATATATATATATATTAAAACAATGAGCTCAAATTGGCAATCGTTTGCAAGAGACATTCAATCTCGTGCACGTAAAGTTCAAAATAGAGCCGGAGGTTCTGGTGGTCCAAAAGGTGGTCCAGGTGGTATGTTTGCCGGATTAGGTGGTGTTTTATTACTTGGTGGATCTGCATTATTTATTAATTCATCTTTATTTAATGTTGATGGTGGTCATAGAGCAATTATATATTCACGTTTTGGAGGTGTTCAACCAACAATTTATAGTGAAGGTACACATATTGCTATTCCATGGTTTCAAACTCCATATGTTTATGATGTTAGAGCAAAACCAAGAAATGTTGCTTCATTAACAGGTACTAAAGATTTACAAATGGTTAATATCACTTGTAGAGTGTTATCAAGACCTGAAGTTTCTGCATTACCTTTAATTTATAGAACATTAGGTTTAGATTATGATGAAAGAGTTTTACCATCAATTGTTAATGAAGTGTTAAAATCCGTTGTTGCACAATTCAATGCATCTCAATTAATTACACAAAGAGAAAGAGTTTCAAGATTAATTAGAGATAATTTAGTTCGTAGAGCTTCAAAATTTAATATTTTATTAGATGATGTTTCAATTACTTATATGACATTTTCACCTGAATTTACAAATGCTGTTGAAGCTAAACAAATTGCTCAACAAGAAGCTCAAAGAGCTGCATTTGTTGTTGATAAGGCAAGACAAGAAAAACAAGGTACAATTGTTAAGGCACAAGGTGAAGCAAAATCTGCTGAATTAATTGGTGATGCAATTAAGAAATCTAAGGATTATGTTGAATTGAAAAGATTGGATACTGCTAGAGAAATTGCTCATATCTTATCTAATTCTCCAAACAGAGTTATCTTGGATAATGAATCATTATTATTGAATACTCAAGCTGATTCACGTAAACGTGATTAAGTAAAACCTTTATGATATTCAAAAGAAGGAAAAGAGAGAACCAAAAAAAACAAAAACAAAAAAAAAAAAATTAACAAACTTATATAATAACAACCTGCATCTAGGAAATAATTGTTTAAATCTGCACATAGTATAAATATATTTATTTTGGAATAGTTCTCGTAGCTTATTTTCTTTTAGATTTTACAAAAGTGTTGTAATTAGTATATATGACGAAATGCATAATCATTAATTAAGAAAAAACTTGTATAAGAACCCAACTATTTTGCAACGTCATCAAGACCAACAAGATAATCAGCTGTATAACGAACTATAAAAAAAAGAAGAATTTAAAATGGGAAAAGTCAGAAAACAGAATAAACAAAATATGGATTATGATATGCACTTATCATATGAAATCAAGGGTATAAATTAAATGTATTTTACTTTTTTTGGAATGTGGGATAGATTTTAAACATGAGGTGAGACATAAACTTATTTATCATCATCTTCAATGTTTGAAAAGTTTAATTTTGTAGCTTTGGTGCTTTAGGGGTTGTTAGTATTTAATGTAATGATGATTATTAGTACATTCCGTAACTTACTTTGCAAAGAAACGATTCTTATGAGCATTTAATTTTTGTGAACATGGTGAAAGCATGTTATCAGTTGGTGAAGCGAAAGCACCTTGAGCACTAGATTTAATGTTAGTATACAATCATTGAGTATGAGTATGATTTCTAACTAGGGAACTCTGAACAATTTCATACCAAACTTGAAACCATAAGTCTTATTAAATTCCTTTGAATCCTTCTAAATTCCCAATGTTGAAAATGCAAGTAATATACATACCCTCCAAAATTACGTTGGAATAGCTTTCTTTGTAAACCTTGATTTGGAGCTGGATTTCTGTGTAATGGTTGGATATTAGCTGAGCTTGACATTGTGTAAGATCTCTGTGATAGTATGATAGTATAGTTTCCAAGGGTTCAAGATGATCTTGAAGGAAAAAATTCTATTTAAATTCTGTGACAAACTTATTGGAAATTGTTTATTCAGTGCTTGGATCGGTGTTTACCTTTTGCCCAAAACGGGAAAGCAATTGGATTTCGGACAGGCCACTCTCAAGGCGCACTTAATTAACAAGAATTTGGTGAGAATTAGTGATGGAGAATGGTAGTTGTGATGGTTTATTTGCTGTAGGTATGATTTCTGTAAGCTTAGAGTGGTTATATTATGTTTATTCGATAGGTTTAAAGACTTTTGCGTTGTTGATTTTTGGCAATTGTAATTTTGACAGTGCTAAATTCTGAGCCCACGAAAGCTTAACTTGATTCTGTCCAAAAAAAAAAAAAAACGAATGTAACGTCAACGCTTAGATATTATAATCCAGAATAATCACATATTCCATTGGCTTCCAACACGACAACCATTCTAATATCATCACAATACTCCCGTACAAACACTGGGATAGTCCCACTGCCATTGTTATCCGTGTCACTTCAATTTCATATACAATTCGCGAATTTTCCTCACCGCTTTAAAAATTGAATTTGGCCTTCAACGAAAAAAGTCCAAAGTAAAACAAACTATCGCGTCACAAACATAATTCATCGTTGAAACTGACACAACAAACATCGGTTTGCAAAAGATATAGAAGAGATCTGGTCAATAAAACAGATTCATACACAAATCTATATATATTCATACCACTATTGAGCTGACAAATCAACACAACAAATCATGGGGTTCAAGGACAAATTAAACCAAATATTATACGCTCTAAGTACAGAGGATAGATATGCTGATTATGATTCTCATAATCATCACATAAGAACCGCCGGAGGTCGAGAAGAAGTTGATGCTGGTGGTATCCAATTGAATGATGCTAATGCTTTCCAAGACGAAGGAGATGATGCTGCTGTTTATCATTCAACTGAAGGTGTTAGTGAAACTATATTGGCTTGGAGACATATTGAAACTTGGACTACAGAAAATCATTCTGATTTAAATGCTTCTTTAGCTGATCCTTGTACAAGAACAGATATCACTAGAGCTGAAAAAGATTTAGGATTCACACTACCTCCTCCAGTTAGAGCTTCTTTACGTATACATGATGGTCAAGAAGATTTAGATAGTTTAACAGGGATTGGTGGGTTATTTTTCGGTTTACAACTGATGAATTTAGATGAAATTGTTCATATGACTAAAACTTGGAGATTAGTTGCTGAAAGAATTAATTTAGATGTTCAAGTTAAAAAAAATCAAGCTGCAACTAACGCTTTATTATCACCAACTGGATCTTCTACTGAAGTTGACAAAACAAAATCATCAGCTTCATTAAATGAAACTCATAAAGGTTTTAAACCTGTTGATGGAACTGATTATAAAAACCTAGATCCTGATTTAGAAGTTAAAATATCTTCAAATAATTCAAGAAGGTTTAAATCAAATATTCCAAAACAATTTTCATGTCCTCCAGGTGCAATTCATCCAGTTTATGCTCATACTGGTTGGGTTCCATTAGTTACTGACAATTCAGGTAATCATATTGGGGTTGATTTATCACCAGCTAAAAAGGGTACTTGGGGTCAAGTTATTCTTTTCGGTAGAGATTTTGATACAAAATTCGTTTTAGCACCAAATTGGGGTGATTTCTTATTAATGTTTGCCAAAGATTTAGAAAATGGTAATTATATTATTCGTGAAGATGAAGATATGTTTGCAGGTGAAGGTGAAGTTGGATTTTTTGATAAAAAAATCAATAAAGAAATTCCATATTTACAAGTTTTAGCTCAAAGAGTTATTAATCAATATAGAACAAATAATAAAGATTTACCTTCAACCCCAAATGAATCAAAAATTCAACCACCAAAAGATGCTCCTGTTTCTCATATTTTACCAAAATCAAGTGCTTTAAAATCTGAAGCTTCAAATGAACGAGTCATTTCCACTGATATTACAAATACTTCTCAAAAGGGTAAAGATGGTAAAAAAGATGAAGATAAAATTGAAACAAAAGAAACCACTGAAGATGATTTATTAAAAGAAGATGAAGAAGGTGATAAAAAAGATGATTCTGATAAAACTGAACAAGATATTGGTAAAAAAACTATAGTATCAGAATTTGAAAATGTCTCAATTGAATAATGACCCATTTCACGGACTTTGCTTTGTTTTGAAAATTATGTGTGTGTTTTTTTTTCCATTCTTCTTCATTTTCTTATTATCATCATATGATCGTTTTTTTTATATGGGACTCTAATGTCAAGCTATATCTATTATATTTGTTAGTCATTTTACATTTTTGATATAACTATATTTTCAAACGTACCCTTGTAACTAGATAGTGGGCAAAATATTGTTAGAATTAAAATGTATATTATTTTATTTACATAGTTTATTAATGTTTATTACAATTGTAGTTGGAAGAACGATATAGAAAAAAAAAAAAAAAAACTATAATACATCTATTATAAGGTTAAAAAATCAATAATTTCACCATATTATACGTTGTGGAGCAGATTCAGAATCCCATGAAAATGTATAAAACATGAAGATTAAAGTTGTAATAACATTAATCATCACAAAATAAAATAATTCCAATTTTAATCTTTTCAAAGTAATGTCTAAAATAGAACCACCAATAAAGAAAGTTTCATAAGGTACTGCAACAAATAATCTAAAGAAAATATATGGAACGATATAATATCTTGGTTCAAATAATGGAGATGGAACAATTGTTAAAAAGATACAACTTAATAATGCAATAATGGAAATCCCAGTTGGTTTTAATGGTAAATCACTTGTATTTTTAAATGGTAATGGTGTTATAGCATCAAAATAAAATCCATTACTAATTAATTGTTGAATCACAATATATATGGAAAAATGATAAACTGGGATGATTAAATATTTGGTATACCATCTTAAATTTATGATTTTCCTCCAGATATAAAATGTATAATGTCTATTATCTGCTAATAAAAATGGATGTATCACAGTAAAGAATCTTATAAAGAATGCAATTATAAGAAATTCAATGAAAACCAAGATAGGTAATTGAGCATATCTGCTGAAATATACTTTTAATCTGAAATGAGATAACCATAATGGAATACTAAATATCATGATAAATGTTAAGCAATAAAAGATTTGTGCAATATGTAAACCTGCAACATGATTTTCTTTATCTCCTAATGTTATTCCTCTATTATAAATCACAAATCCAATAAATAAAATGATATTAATCACATATGGTAAACTAAATGTATAAAAATCTTCAAAAAATTGAATAACAAATTTAATACAATTGTTTAAAAATGATTTATTGAAATTCTTTTGAATCATGGCTCTTCTTTCAATAACTAATACAAGGATAAAAATATTCCAAATAATGTTTGTTTGTCTGAAAAACACACTAATTAATCCCAATATTGCGGATACTTTAATACTAGTTTCTTCACTATATGGTAATCCAACAGCAACACTTAATGAACTAACAATCAAGACCGTGGACCAAACATCTGTATAATACAATGAATAAAATGAGGATAACAATGGGAAACACATGATTGTAATTGGCCAAAACCCAATTGGGTTCAATATAAATAATGGATTGAGTGCTAATGGTAATGCAAGAACACCACCAATTGTGTTTAAATATCTTAAAGTACCCAATCCAATTGGGTTCATAGGAAGATGTAAGATCTTGATAAATTTGGCCCATATATAACCTACGTAATAAAGACCTGGTGGAGTTGTAATTTTTGGATCCCATGTTTTGAAATCTCCATTAAAGTATTGTATAGTTTGTGGTATGTGAAAGATTTCGTCCTAGAAACTTAGTTAGTAAATGTTTACAAATGCAATTTTATCAGATTAAACTCACTATGAATGGTTCTGTAACATAGTTTTTGGAAATGGTATATGTCAAAATTGAAAATATAATGAATAAAATTGGCCAACCTATAAACCAATTAAATATTAATGCAAATGTGATTTCATGTTCCAAATCTCGTTGATTATCAAATGAGTTGGCGTTATAAGTTCCTTCCGCTTGAGCTGAAGTCTGCTCTTCTTCACTCATTCTCTGTAGACCTATTCTCTCTACCGATCTTTCTCCTTAAGTTATTTCTAGCGATGTGGTGAATCTTGGTTCTAGGATATAATTCTAGTTTCTGTAGTTTTAAGCTTGTGAAATTGAAAAGATCAATTATAACGTTTGGGAATTACGAGGGCGTTATGCGGCACTGCTCATTGCGGAAATGTGGTCGGATTTTCCAAAAGACAATAACAAAACCTGAGAATGAAAGTATTGTATGTAAACAAGTTTTTAAGCTTTGTTTGAGCTATACAATTAGTATGCGATAGGGCAATGTTATTCCTTTCGTTGCTCTATTTTCTCTGGATACAATGTGTTACCGCTACTGTGAACTGGCCGGGCTTATCAGAACAGAGAGTTCTGGCAATTAGAAGTCAACGAGATGTTTCTGCAAATATAACAATTGATCAACTTTCATTAAATGGTGTCAGATTATCCAAGGTATTATTTGATCGCAAAGGCTATACAAATGATACATTGATAGAAGTAAGAGAGCTATTGAATATTGGTATTCAAACATTAGTTATTGATGTGTATTGGAATGAGAATTTACAAGAATTTCAATTATGTCCCGTTGATCTTTCAAATAATTCAACAACTTCAGGAACAAATTTTGATGGTGTTAATATATTATATTATGAAAAGGATCAAAAAAGTTATAAATGTGATGATGTATTATCTCTTCAAGGATTAATACGGCTTGTGTCAATATTTGGTCAAGCTACAGATACAAATCTATCTGCAAATTTAATTATGTTAATTTTCAATATTCATTCATTATCATCTAAAAACACATATTTTTCTCAAAATAATAATGGTTCAAATAATACGATATCTTCGATACTTAGTGATAATTTAGGATCAAAGCTTTATAAACCGAGTGATTTAGAACATGATAGATCTGCTAACAATACATTATTATCAGGTGAAGGATCAGGTCATGGATTTCCATCCTCTTCATATTTCCTATTCAGTGAAGAAAAAAGATACATTGCCACAATTTGGGAAAACGAATTACCATCAAATTCAACTTATAATATAAAGAATGATTATGATGCAATATTCACAAAAACTGCATTAAATAGTTCGTTTACATCTTTGGAAAACACTACAACTCCAACATCACAAGAATCATTTATAAATAAATCTTTCCAAAACTGGAGATTTGCATATGATGAACCTGCAAACCCATTCAACAATGAAACAGTTAAAAGGTTAGTTAATGAAGGTTATTCTCCAATTCTAAACGCACCAGTCTCACGTACGATGGATATTGCAACTATTTTCAATACATCATTATGGTCTTGGAATTCAACACAACCATTAAAAGCTGCACAAGCTAAAGAACTATCACCAGACTATGGTAATACTCGTAATACAGAATCTGCATATAAATGTGCAGCAATTACTGAAGAAGGTTGGGTTGTATCAAATTGTTATCAAGAGAAATATGTTGTTTGTCGTAAGAATTCAAGAGCTTTTGAATGGAAATTATCAAATGATAAAAAAATTTATTTCCATGCTATTGATGCTTGTCCTGAGGATACTACTTTTAGCGTTCCTAGAGATGCATTACAAGAAGCTTCATTAATGGATTATTTAACAAGTTTGGGTTCAAATTATTCAGTTTGGATCGATATGAATTCTATTGCAATTAGTGATTGTTGGGTTACTGGAGGTCCTTATGCTAGTTGTCCTTATCAAAAAGTTTCAAATGAAAGAAATTTTGTGGAAATGTTAACACCTGCTGCTGCATTTTGTTTAATTATATTTATTGCAATTTTATTATTGAGATTGAAAAGAGTTCCAGTACAAGATAATAGAAAACATTGGAAAAAAACATTAGCTACATATACTGACAATGAATATGAAGGTGTTCCATCATGAGTGATAACAACTACAAATGATTTTACATCCTCCTCTCAACCACTCATTGGTCTTTCTATATTAATATTCATCTTAGATAAAAAATAAAAAATATGACAAATGAGAATAAAAAAAAAACACTAAAAGAATCGTTCATCTTACCTTATTGGTCCACCATTTTTTGAAATTCCTTCACAAAGCTCAATAAGATCACTTCCAAAAACTCCATTCTCTTGAGAATCAATTATTATATTATGTTTTGGATTCCAAAGTTCATAAAATCTAACAGTTTCGTCATTACAAGCAACGCATATGGAACTTGAATCTGGTGAAGACACTGCTGAAATTATCCTTAAATTTGGTAATGATTCAACTTGGACAATTTGTTCCATTTTGGGGTAAGAATAAACACTCAGTAATATTGGATTCATCACATCACCAAACCCAAAAGTTGCAACAAGTTGTTTTCTACATTTCGACCAAATTAAAGAAGTTATTTGACCAGTTGTTTTAACAGAATTTAATAAAGTACCAGTATTTGTATGCCAAAATCTAATTGTTCTATCTTTACTACCACCGCCTGTTGCTAATAATGATTTTGACCATGGACAATATGCAATTGCTTTAACCGCTGCTTGATGTGCTAAAAAATATAAAAGTTTTGGTTTTCCAATATCTTTAATGTCCCAAATTGTACAACAGTTATCATTTCCTCCAATGGTTAGTTGATTTGCATCATTACTTACTGCAATTGCTAAAAAGGAAATGTTAGTATATTGGGGTGATGATACTCTTGAGTCATGGTATAACTTTACCGCAAACTTGTTGTTGATTACATTTGAATTGCTTTAACAATCGAAGACAACCTTCATTATCAATTTCAAATATATGAACATCACCGGCTAAGTCACCAACAACAAATTGTTTTGTTGAATTTGGGAACCATGTAATACAATTGATACCTCTACCAACAATGAAGAATTCATCAATTAAAACTAATGATTCATGAGAATATAATAAGATTCTACCTTCTTTTGTTGAGACCAAAATATATTCACCAATATCAGAGAATGAAACACATAATATAATTTCTGGTTCTGGAATGTTTAATGCAAATGCACCTTCTTCTTCTGACCAAATATAAACATTACATTCTAAACCAACTGCGATTCTATTTGTTGTTTTAGACCATGAAATAAGATTTGCATAAAAATCATTCTTTAAATGTGGTGCATCTAATACTCTAAATGGAATATGTGATTTGATTGGTTTCTTAGTGGATTTTGGTGAATTATATCCTACTGAACGTTGTACTCCATGATGAATTGAATTAAACGAATCTAGATCACTAAAAGATGTATTAATTCCAATTGGTGAAGATGAAAAAATTGGTTCATCGATATTTGAATATATTTGGTAAGAATAACTTGAATTTGAATTTATTGATGAAGATGAATCAATATTATTTGACATTGTCTTGCTCGATTTTGTTGGTGAAAATTTGAAAACTCTATTTTTCCCATTCAATCCACCAAGACCAACAGTATTGAAATTTAAAGCATCAGCAATAGCACCTCTATGAACATTTCCTTCTAAATCATCTAAATTAAGATTATTATATTGATCCATTGATGTAGTAGTGGAATTAAGCGCTGTGGAACCTTCGTGAATAAAACTTTGACTTAAATTCAATATAGAATCATCACGAACATCACCTTGACCATCAATAGTTTTTAAGCGCTTTGACCGATTTGAATCAAATTGATAATCTGATTGTAAAGAATGATAATTTTTGTATGAAGTATTTGATGGGATGAATCTATCCATGATTTGTTCAGATTTTATGGGCGACATATTATTCAAAGAAAGAAAAAAACAAAAAGGAACAGTCAAGAATGAATAATTTTGAATAGATTTATATTCGTATTGATGATATTTTTTGCAGTAAATATAATTTCTTGAGCGGCTATTTGAGGACAAAATATATATAAAAATTAACTGAGAAAAAGCGAATGGAATAACTGTCTGAACACCGAAACAAATGTGTGTTGATGAATATTGTGAGCAAGCTGTTGAATAAGTAAGCAATATGGGTTAGCAAATATGGACTGTCACTTGGATATTTGGGTGTTGTATCCGGCTTTTCATTTGAATGTATGGGATCAAATAAATGTATAGTTTAATTTTGATCGGAATCATTTCAATATCGTTTCTCGAAATTTGAATTAAATTGACACAAAGACTACAATTAAATGTTTGGTAGTAGTACCCCCGCAATTTTAACGTAAAACGTAATGACATTGAAATCAACGTATAAATAGTATGCAATATGATATATATATATATATATATATATATGTGTGTGTGTGTTTTCTCAAAATGATATATGGTACAATACCAAAATCAAACGGAAAAACTTTCAACATGACATCTTAATCCACCATCAATAGCCCATTGTTTTGCATGATCAACTAAACCTTTTGGACCAGCAGCAACAACCCAAATTTTAGATTTATCAACATCATGTTCACCTAAATCTCTACAACAAATATTATGACCATGACGCATTGTTGGACCAACACATTGAGATTGTAAACACCATTCATAATGATCTGCACCTAAATTTGGGCGACCATAAAAAATTTTGACATTTTTAGAAATTTTGATATTTTTAAAAGCATCTGGTGTTATTAATTCATGTGGTAATTCTGATTGTTGATGATGTGTTAAGTTATCATGTGGTGAAGAAGAATTTAATTTATTATGAAGATTATAACCACATGTGTTTGAAATATCAATATTAACATTTTCATGATCTTTAAAAGAATCTGAAGATGAAGAACCAGAATTTGAACTTTTACGATGTGCTTCCTTATAAGATTTTCCTAAAGTTGTAAAATCAATTTCATCCTCTTCTTCGGGATCTTGTTGTTGATCACTAGTTGCACCATAATTATTAACTTGTGTAGGTACATTACGATCTTTATCATCTTCATAATAATCAATGATTATATCATCTTCATCAACATCACCAGTTATGTAACATTCAATCCCTTGAACACCTCTGAAATGATTTAATAAATTTAAATCTTTAATATCTTTACAAACCCACATTAATCTTGCACTAATACCATTATAATTTAAAATTCTCAATAATGGTATTCCAAAAGATATTCCTGAACCACCAACAACAATTAAAATTCTATGAGCATCAATTGAATAACTTAATGGAGATGAATTATTATTGTTATTATTAAAATTTGAAAGTAAAGATCTTCTTCTTGGTTGATCAAATATTCTATCAAATAATGAATGTTCTTTAATGAAATCAATTTTTGGTTCAAAAGCACCTGTAACATAATAATCTTTATTCGTATGTAATGGGAATGAACCACGACGTATAATTAATTTAACAGTTGGATCATTTGGTAATGATGCTATAGTGAAAGGATGTGCTAATGGAATAATTTTGAAAAATAAATTTTTTAAAGCACCATTTTTATTATTAATTCTTATATGAGAACCTGGAAGTATTGATTGTTTGGGTATTTTAAATAATGGGAATTCCACTAATGATAAAGTTGGAGATATTTGTATAACTGATATTTTTGTTTTATTTGAATAATAAATTCTATAACAAATTTGTCCTATTAATATGATTAAATTTAAACATGTATATAAACCAACACCTGGTTTTGCATGGAAATGTGTTGCAATTATTGATATCCAAGCCATTAGATAGTGAATTATGTAAAAAGTGTTGAAACTTAGTCTTCGAACACTTGGTAATGAAGTTATTGTAATTAATATAAATGCAAAAAAAGCCACAATACCCCAAATATTTGTTAATTTTTGTAATTTATAAAGTGATTGAGATTGATAATAATATGCAAAATAAATAATTGAATGAGCTAAACATTCCAATACCACAATTCTAGAAAGCCATTTATGAATTGGTAGTAATGATAAATATAAAGTTTTGGGTAATGGAGATGGTCTTAAAGTTAAAAATAATAAACTTGGTAAACATGCACTTGAAACTCTTCCTAATCTTTTACCAATAAAGATTAAATCATCAAAAGTTTCTAAATAATTTAATATAAAACTTAAAAAAGACCAAAATATTATAATTTTAGAAATTTCAGAATGGAAAATTAATCGATGTAAAAAACCTTGTCTTTTATTTGTTATATTATTTTTTTTCGAAGCCGCTCTTCTAAGATACCATGATTGGATTGTTTTCAAAAATGGTAGTAATAAAATGATTGATATTGTAGTTATAAGTGTGATTTGACCATATTTTGCAGTAACATGTTTTCTTAATGATTTATATGAAGAGGATTTATTATTTGTGAATTTTGGAATATGAGGTATGTAATCTTGGAAATGAGGAATGGTTATGTTTATATTCATTTTGAAGACATTTGTTATGTGATATAATACAAACAAGTATATGGCTTGATGATGATGATGATAATGATGATGATTTTTCGCTTTCTTTCACTTTGATGATAATGTCTTTGATTTAAGCTCTAGAGTATTATTGGGTGAAATTGAAAATTCTCTAAAAATTGTGGCAACAAGTGGCGGTGAGGGAAAAAAGCTATTGTTCAGTGTAAAGACTGGATGAGTATGTATGTATGGGAAAAGCCAGCAATTCTGAAATCTTTACCGCTGAGGATTCTTGATATGTCTGTTGTCTTTCTCGATGTTCAGATCCAATAAATGCCATAAAACAGTTCCTTCACGAGCAGATCAGTTTCGTTATTTTTTCAATCAGTTGGCTGCTGCTTTTCCGCGAATTCAGTTTATTTCCGGTTTCCAAAAAGGGGATGGAAACCTCAAGGCAGGGATCATGTGATGCACGGAAGGGCTTCTGAGAACTCAGTTCGCGTGCGGCGCCCGTACCACAGCAGAGACACCCGCACACCACCTGGCGAGAGAATTAAACTTGGAAAAAAAACCGATCATCAATCTGCCATCAAGACACGGCCCCACAATAAAGCACTCTTCTCAGCGTAGTGAGCGTAGCTGGCGCTGGGAGCATTCCCGCTGGCACTCCGTTGGGCGAGCTGAGAGTAGCTGAGAGTTTAGGCTCACGCTCCGCTGAAGCGCCCGTGAAGAGCCCAGACAGAGCCCCAAGGCTTCCCTTGCCCAAAGCTTCCCTTGCCCAAACATTTTCTCGCGGTGTGTCCCCACACAAAACCACGCAGCGCTCCCAAACATTTTCCATCAACAAACTCACAGTCTCATTGCAAAATCCCAAATCCATCAAAAGTTGAAATATTTATTCTTGATACATACAAAAAGTTTGAAATCCATCAACATCAATTAAAGGGTCATTTAGAACACAACATACCATCAAAGATGTCTTTACCTGCTAGTTTTGATCTTACTCCAGAAGATGCTAAATTATTATTAGCTGCTAACGTTCACTTAGGTTCAAAGAACGTTCAAGTATGTAGTATCAATATCATGTTGAATATTGAGTTTGAGGTTTGGAATTAAGGATTTAGGGAAATCTGGGAGGGAATGAATATAATAGAAATACAGTGATTAGATTGAATACAAAGAATAAAGAATGAGGAAGCCCTGTTTGCATTTTAAGAAGAAAAAAGAATATATCATTTATCAGGTCCAATAATCAATATTTTTACATCAGCCAATATACAAAGGAGAATATGTCATGATATGATTCAATATAAGAAATTCTATTAATCCAAACCTACTCAAAAGATTTGACTTCATGTTTTAAGCACATTATACTAACATTTTAAACAGGTCCACAATGAACCATACGTTTACAAAACCAGACCAGATGGTGTTAACGTTATCAACATTGGTAAAACTTGGGAAAAAATTGTTTTAGCTGCTAGAGTTATCGCTGCTATTCCAAACCCAGCTGATGTTGTTGCTGTTTCATCAAGAACTTTTGGTCAAAGAGCTGTCTTAAAATTTGCTGCTCACACTGGTGCTACCGCTATTGCTGGTCGTTTCACCCCAGGTAACTTTACCAATTATATCACTCGTTCTTTCAAAGAACCAAGATTAATTATCGTTACTGACCCAAGAACTGATGCTCAAGCTATTAAAGAATCTTCATATGTTAACATTCCAGTTATTGCTTTAACTGATTTAGATTCTCCATCTGAATTTGTTGATGTTGCTATCCCAACTAACAACAAAGGTAAACATGCTATTGGTTTAATTTGGTATTTAATTGCTCGTGAAGTTTTACGTTTACGTGGTTCTTTACCAAACAGAACTGAAGCTTGGACTATCATGCCAGATTTATATTTCTACAGAGATCCAGAAGAAGCTGAACCAACTCCAGAAGAAGCTGAAGAAGAAACTGTTGAAGAACAAACTGAAGAAACTCAAGATTGGGCCGCTCAACCTGCTGATGCTGACTGGGCTGCTGAATCTGCTGAAGCTAATGCTGATTGGGCTGCTACTGAAGGTACCGCTCAAGCTGCTTGGTAATCAATTGCTAAACAATAAAAAAAGTATCATCATATAATCTAATGTAAAATTTATTCTTGTTTATCTTTTTTATAAATGGAAGTTTTCTTATATCGTAAAAGATTTGTGATTTTAACAATGTAATTATTATTTGTTAATAGATGGGTTGGAAATGAAAACTTCTAGTGTAGCATTATCAGTAGAATGGATTCAGAAAATATGTTCTATATATTTCACATTCTGATAGTTTCAATTTATTCTTGTATACTATAAATTTTAATGCAAGTATTTATTATACTATTTAATTTATTCGCGAATTTGTCTGAAACGTTACCCTGAAATCCAACCTCGTTGAAAAAATCGTGTATTAATTAAGCATTTAGATCAATCTTCAACATTAATACAAATTTAAAGACAATCAAGGCATAAGATTCAACCACATTCACCATGTCATCATTCTTGCCTTCAAAATCCAAACTACTGGAACTTACAAAATTACAATGTAAAATTTTTAATCAAAATTTTAATCCAACTTTACAACGTACAGGTTCAAAAATTTTAACTAAAAAATTAAAAGGTGATACAATTAAATCATATTATGGTCCTACAGATTTCCCAAAATTTAAAGATTTGAAATCAATGTTTCCTGCTTTGAGATTCACAGATCCTGATCAGAAGTATAGATTAAGGATTAATGCAGCGTATGTGTATTTTGTGTTTTTTAATTTTTTGGTGATATGTTTTTCATTAAAATATTGAAGTTTCATTACTAACAAAGTTTTTTTTTTGCAGTCGTAAACGTAGAGGTAAAAGTCCTCCAAAGAAATTAAAAGAACCAAGTAAGAAGAAGAAATAATCTTTTTAAGAAATTTTAGAGGAAATTTTTGCATACAGGTGGAGTTAAGATATTGTAAATAGTGTCAAGTTAAATATTATCATGATTATAATGAGTATAAAATGAATATAAAATGTAGTATAAAAATATTAAATATTAATATAATATTATTTAAATTTTATATACATTCTTGAATTTCTGACCATAATTCTGAGGTTTTCATAGCTTTTGATGGTAATGCAGAATAAAGCATCTTATAAAATTTATTTCTTTGAACATTAATTGGATATCCTGTCAAAATTTTTTTCAAAGTTTTAATTGAAAAATATGATGATTTTAATTTCCCCAATACATTTGCAAATGGTTTAAACATTTCTGATATAACTAATGGTTTAGATTTAATTCTTAAATAATTTCCTTCATTTATAAATTCAATACCTCCAGGAGTTCTTCTATAATCTTTTAATCTTAATAATATTAAAAAAATTGGAAAATGATTTAAACATGACATGATTAATTCTAATGATCCAATTATAACTAATATTGATATTCTTGCAATTGTGAAAGTTAAATAAAATGCAAAAACTGTAGGTAATAAGAAAATCAATACTGTAAATAATAAAGTTCCTAATAATAATTGATCTAAATCATAATCATTTGAATCAATTCTATTTCTTAAAATATTCTTCTTTTGTCCACAAAACAAATGAAATAAACTAGTTAAAATCCCCAATTGCCAATTGAAAATTCTTGCAGATGCAAAATAAAAACAATAAATATGGAAAGTTATAATTGATAAAAAATCTGAAAATATTGCAATTGTTAAAGTTGCACCAAATGTTGAACTAAATGCCAATATATAAAAAACTGTTGATAAATTTGGTAAAACAACATCAATTAATGAAGTTTTCCAAAATTCAATCATCCATGTAAATAATTCACTGAAAAACATTGATAATTCATTATTTAATTTAATACCACCTGGTGAATTCATTAACCACATAGAAATTTTTTTCAAATCTCCATGTAAAATTTTGGAAACAATAACTGATTTGAAAAAATGAATTAATAAATATTGATTATCAATTAGAAAAGCACCAATAGTTATACCTAATGTAACATCATTAATAACTAACCATAATGTATTATAAAATCTAATATATTCAGGATATTGTTCAATTGGTAAACTATTCTCCACTGGTGATTGCATTTGTGTTAGATCAGTTACATTCCAATCTATTTTTCTTGTTGTTCTAATGTATTGTATTGGTGAATAACAAAATTGTTGTAATCTTAAATCAATTTGTTGAGCAGTTGCAGATAATTCAATTAAACTTGGACAATTTGGTGAAATTTTATGATTTAAGATACCATTAAATATTAATGCAACATGTCGTAGTCCAACAACTATACATAATGTAATAAATTTCATAGGTTTAAATGGTAATTTTAAAAAAATTGTGAAAATGAATAATAAAATTTCAAGAATTTTACTCATTATAACACGCCATTGATTATAACTTTGCCAATTTCTTTCTAATCCAGGAAACTGATTTAACAAGTCTTTCCTTCCCGTCCAGCAACTATTCATGAAAGCTATGGACTCTTCAAATTGTGAATCTTGTGATGAATCTTTCCTTATATCATTTGAATGTTGTTTAATTAATTCAACAGAGGGATGTTTCAATCTCATGCCAGATCTAGTCTTTTCAGGTAATGAAATACAAATGGGATCTATTGAATAAAACTGCATCATTGTTGGATTTGGAGGATCATATAGTATCATTCTTGAACCATCTGAACAAGATGTAAGATCCTTATTCATTTGAAATAAAACATCATCCCACCATTGTTGATATTCTCCAATTATACCAATTATTGATAATCCTTGACTAGTATCTTTGATGTTCAGCTTATAACGATCACCGTCATTACCACTTCTTAATAATATACCCTTTCCAACTAGCTCTGTGATCTGTTTAAACCTTATCGTTGTCACTGCAACAAATACTTTATCATTCAAATTATGACCAATGATGATTGCATTTTGACCAATGTATTTCTCAGGCCGCACTAAATCAGAAGGCCAGTAAACTTGGTACGCCATAGATGCTTTTCTCTATCTCTGCCCTCTGATCACTTGCTATCCATACCACTGTATACCACTGTGTGTAGCCTCTAACTGCAAACTTGCGCTGTACAAACGCTATCAAACTTGGCTTCCAATTGTGCAATATCTGATACACGTTAAAATTTCCCACTAAACAAAGCGCTGCCATTTCGCACAGTGCCAGCATTAACTACGCCGCGAACGCGTTCTGCATTCCGTGGCCGTGAAGATAATTTTAGTACGAGCCAAAGGCTTAGAATCAGCTTGATCAGGGCTGTTTTTTGTAACAATCAGAGAGCTTTGAAGTTTGCATCCTGAGTACTGTTCAAATATTTATAATCAACTGTGCTATATTTTCCCAACTGTCAGTCGCTATACCTTGCACAGACAAGAGAAGAACAACAGAAGCGAAAACTTGGGATCCGTGGGAAACTTAGATTCATTTAGAGCTTTCCTTGATATCAACAGGCGGATTACCATACAATTATTCATCAACATCAAAATCATTCAACATTCTCTTTTTTGCAGTGATCGAATAAATCCCCATAAATTACATTCAAAGGCCTCCACTAGCCATCTGAAATACGATGTCAGGTCCAGGCGATACGCCTCAAGATGGTGAAGAAGTGGAACAGAGAGGAAGACCACAACTTACCATAGACCCTCCTTCAGACCCCTTCATAGATACTGCAACAAGAGCGTCAAGCGAATTGGTCTCGGTGGATTTCAAAGATGCTTTGGATACACCCTTGTTAAGACCAAGTTCAAGAAGTACTTCAAGGTCAAGATCTTCATCGCTGAATAGATTTGGGTTACATAAAAGATCACGTTCTCTAAGTTCTGATAGGTCTTCAAATTTATTAAATCCAAGACCAAGCCCATTACAAAGAATAGCATCAAGCGCTAAAAGAATGAGTGGCGAGGAGAATAGAGGTGATAGATCTCCTGATATTTCGTTCATGAATGAGTTGACAGAACCAGGTATAGATGATTTTAAAGCAGATCTGGTATCTGCATTAGGGACTTCCGTTCATGAAGGTGCTTGGTTACCAGTGAAGAAGAACTCATCTAGGAATTCTTCAGCTACAAATCTAAATGAACCAGAAGAGGCTATAGAGTTATCAGATATCAATAAAAAAGAACCAGAATCACCAGTGGAAGAATCAAGAGTTCATTTCCAAGATGATGCAAGTTATAATAATCAAAGTTTAAGACCATTGACACCCTCACGTCATTCAATAGCTTCACACTCTCCTTCAAAGACCATAGAGGATGTTTATCATGGGTTTTCCAATAGGATAAAGAGCGTCAGGAAGAAACCACCATCAGATATCGAAAGTGGAAGACGTTTCGAATCATCATCACATTCAGGATTAGAAACAAGTGATGAAGAAGGTGATGACTACCTTCCATTAGAAGGTTTAGGTGTGAACGTTGGCACAAAAGAAAAATTAGTGTTATATGGTAAATCACTACGGCTATTTACTCCACATAGTAAATTAAGGTTAAATTTAGCTGAAATTTTACAAAAATCATGGCCATATCATGTAGCTAGGCTTTTAGTTATTTTACAAACTGCATTGCTGGCATATCGTCAATGGGATCCGTATAAGCTACATGGTTATGTTAAATTTGGTCCTAATTGGGCAGATCGTTTACTATCTGCTATAAATATCTTATATACAATTGAAATTGCATCAAAAATCATTGCTTTTGGGTTTTGGGATGACTCTGAAATGTTCAAGGCATTAGATAAAGATTATACACCAATAAGTGAAATCCTAAGATTAGATAAAATGAAAAATTTTATATTTGGTGTTCAAAAAGATGAACCTACAGAGCTGGACTTGAAATCATCTTTAAAACATTCAGTCACTTTCAAGAACAATGTCTCCAAAAATATACCCGTTCAGAGAGCTTTCTTGAGAAACAGTTGGAATAGATTGGACTTTGTTTCTTGTGCTTGCTTTTGGATTGATTATCTTTTCACGATTAAAAGATTCAATGCTGTTCAATTGCCATTATTTAGAGCTTTATCATGTCTTAGAATCTTAAGATTGGTTGATATTACTGATAGAATTTCATTAATTTTAAAAAGTATAAAGAATGGTGCACCTCAATTATTTGATGTTGTTTTATTTTTACTTTATTTCTGGGTTTTATTTGCAATTATCGGTGTTCAAAGTTTTAAATCATCATTAAGAAGAACTTGTGTTTGGACAAATCCAGAAGATCATAGTGAAATTTATGATAATGCTCAGCAATTCTGCGGTGGGTATTTAGAACCAGGTACTTTGAAACATATGCCATATTTGTTATTGAATGGTCAACCGGGTCCTAGATCTAAAGGGTTTTTATGTCCAGTCAATTCAAAATGTCGTGAAGGTGAAAACCCTTATGGTGGTACCATCAGTTTTGATAATATTCTTTATTCAATGGAAATGGTTTTTGTTATCATGAGTGCCAATACTTTTACAGATATCATGTATGACGTTATGGATACTGATACTATGGCTGGTTCTTTATTTGCAATTTTTGGTATATTCTTTTTGTTTTTATGGATGATTAACTTGTTAATTGCTACAATTAGTGCTTCTTTTAAAGCTACACGTGAAAAAGAAGAAGGTGCTGGTGAAGGTGAGAAAAACATGACAGATTTCCAATTGACTTGGGATTTCAAAAACAGAAGGATTTCAAGAGTTTATTTGAGAATTAAATGGATTTTTGAATCAATAATTTTGATTAGTTTGATTTTACAAGCAAGAACAAGTACCAATACTACAAAGGAAGAAGTACTAAGCTATTATAAAAGTGAATGTGCAGTGACGTTAATATTGTTGGCTGAAATCATTTTTAGATTTTCATTATACCTTCCAACTTATAACACTTTTTTCAAGGATAAGAGAAATGATTTTGATTTAGTCCTTGCAATCATTACTTCAGTCATGGTCATTCCCCCTGTGTATGATCGTTTAGGTCGTGCATATGACTGGCTAAGAGTTTTCCAAATCTTGAGATTCTATCGAGTTGTCTTGGTGTTCAAATTTGCAAGAAAATTGTGGGCACAAGTTTGGAGTACAATTGTAATCATTTTCAATCTTGCATTATTTTACTTCATCTTATTATTTCTTTCAAGTATCATAATTGCTAGATATTTTGAAGGTTTTGTTCCAGAAGATGAAGTTGAAGATAATATGTTTTCCTTACAGAATCTACCAAATACATTTGCTGCTCTTTATACCATTACATCAACTGAAAATTGGACTACCGTTTTGTATGCCATGACCGAATATGCTCCAAACATTTCTGCTGGGATGTTTGGTGCAATATTGATAATCGGTTGGTTCTTGTTATCAAATACCGTTGTCTTGAATCTTTTCATTGCCATCATTGCTGATAGTTTAGAAGTATCTGAAAAGGAGAAGAGAAAGGAACAAGTTAGAAAGTTTGTCTTGATCGACTTCCCTGACAAAGTGAAGAGTTTTGCTCAAAAAACCTTCTTATCTGAATTCAAGTCTAAGTTTTTTAAAAGTGATAAGGATCAAGAAAATCAAAAACAAGTCATGAATCTGTTATTGAATGGTGTTGCAATTCAAGAATTCTTAAAGGATGAATTGGAAGAAGAGCAAGACGATGGCGCGGTAAATGAACTTCCAAAATCCAGATTTGGAAGATTTATCAAAATTCATTATACGAGATTAATGCAATTCACATTCTTTAGAAAAGTCTTCAATTCTTTATTTTGGAATTCGAAATCTGGTGATAATCCTTTTTATAATACCAAAGAAGAATTATTCCGTGGTGATACTGATTTTGCATTGTTACCTAAAAATTTCGAACTAGAAACAAATAAAACAATTGAAGCTAGAAGAAAATTTTTGAATGATAACCCAAGTTTCAATATGGTATTTTATATCTTAGCTCCTAATCAACCGTTAAGAAAGATTTGCCAAAAACTTACTTCACCTAGTGTTGGGAAACGTTATGATGGTGTTGAACCTAACAAATATATGCATGCAGCTTTTGTTTTCTTAATTGCCATTAGTACTATGGCAGTTGTTGTTATAGCCTGTTATAGCACACCACTTTACAGAAAGAAATACAGTTTTGATCAAGAAATTTGGAATTGGACTTTTGATTTTGAAGTTGCGTTTGCTGTTCTTTTTTTGGTTGAGTTCTTAGTTAAAGTTATTGCTGATGGCTTAATGTTCACACCGAATGCCTATTTCCAAAACTCATGGAATTTTATTGATTTTATTGTTTTGATTTCATTATGGATTAATGTTATTGCTATTTGGAAAGGTGACGACGGTTTGTCGAGAGTTGTTAGAGGTTTGAAGGCCCTAAGAGCACTTAGATTATTAACTATTAGTGAAACATCAAAAGATATTTTTCACAAAGTTCTTATCGCTGGTGTTTGGAAAATTCTTAACGCTGCATTTCTTTCATTAACATTGTTATTTCCGTTCGCTATATGGGGGTTGAATCTATTCTCTGGTAGATTGGGTGCTTGTAATGACAATAATCAAACCTATGAAGGTTGTTACAATGAATTTAACAATCAGGTTTTTGGATGGGAACTTCTGATGCCTAGGGCTTATGAAGATCCTCAACTAGAGTTTAATAATTTTGCTACGTCGATTTTGACACTTTTTGAAATTTTGTCATTGGAAGGTTGGGTTGACTTATTGCAAAATATTGTTGACAGTACCGGTAAAGGTACAGCTACAAGTTATTGGGCTTCTCCAGGTGATGGTGTTTTCATTATTGCGTTCAATTTCTTGGGTATTGTTTTCGTGTTGGCATTGTTCATCTCTGTTATTATTAGCAATTATTCAAAAACAACTGGTAGTGCATTCATGACTCTTCAACAAAAATCTTGGACTGAAGTTAGAAAGCTACTTTCCCAAAATCATCCTCGAAAAAGACCAAGAACACATTTAACAGGTTTCAGAAAAGTGTGTTCTAGATATGCTGTAGAAAGGAACTATTATGTTACAGGGGTATTGCAAATGGTTTTATGGGTCCATATATTGGCCATCCTGTTAGAAATGTATCCAAGTCCTGCTGCCTTAGATACTTTTAGATATTCTGTTTATATCTGCTCATCTACATTGTTTTTGGTTTATATCTTGATGAAATTATATGCAATGGGGTTCAAGACGTTTTTTAAAGTTAAATGGAATATTTATCAGTTGTTCGTTTTCCTTGGCGCCTTCGTTACATCTCTGGTTTCCTTCTTCGTTTCAAGAAACACAGCTTTTGCAAATGTTAATAAATTGTTCTTGGTTGGTATTTTCACTACATTAATTCCATCAAGTAACAGATTAAGTCATTTGTTGAAAATAGCTTCAGCAAGTCTTCCATCACTTTTGTCTTTGATTTTCACATGGGGAATCTTATTTTTGGTTTTCGCTATTGCTTTGAATCAAATCTTTGGATTAACGAGAACTGGCCCAAATACTGGTAATAATTTGAATTTACGTACAGTTACAAAGTCATTATTGCTGTTATTCCGGGGAAGTTTTGGTGAAGGTTGGAATTATACAATGCATGACTTTATGGTATCAAAGCCATATTGCTCAGAAGGTGAAGGCTTCAGTACTACCGACTGTGGAAGTAAAGAATATGCTTACATTTTATTCATTATTTGGAACATTTTGTCCATGTATATATTTGTTAATATGTTTATCTCCTTAATTTTCGAAAATTTCAGTTATGTCTACAGTGATAATGGTTCAAATGTTACATTAAATAGAGAGGAAATTAGAAATTTCAAGACGGTCTGGCAAAGGTTCGATCCGCATGGTACTGGTTATATTATGCCTGAACAACTTCCACAATTTTTGAGATCACTCGATGGGTATTTCTCCTTTAAAATATATGAAGGGAAATGGACTATACCTGAATTGAAGGAGAAATGGTTTGAAGTTCCTGAGGATAGTACTGATCCATATGACGTGTTTGTGAATTTTGCTGAAATTAACAAAACATTGAATCAAATGGATGTTGCAAAAGCTAGAAAAAGAATTAGAGCTTATGATAGGTTCATTGAAGAGGCCATATTAAACATGGAATTGAATGAAGAAAAGGGTATTGCATTTTCCAGAATTATTTTACAGATTCCATTATATTCTAGATTTGAGGAAAGTAATTGTTTGACATTAAGTGACTTTATGGATCGTTTGTTGGTTTCAAGAAAAGTTGATAAACGTTTACAAACCCGAAGACAATTAGCTGCTCTTGAAATGATTACTTGCCGTTGGAGGTTCAAACATCGTCATGATAGAAACAGCTATTATACAGATAGTATTTTCAGTGCAGCATCGTCATCACAAGCTGAGGAAAATCCATTCGAAGGAAGTTCGTTCATGTCTCAAACTCCAAGAAATCCAATTGGTGCGCCAGCAATTGTCGTTACATCTAATGATCATGACTCTTTGAATGCTTATAAAGCAGCATCAGATAGTGCTCCACCAAAGGATTACTTCAACTATAGAAAAGATATGACACCAAGCAGGAAAAGAGAAATAGCTGGAATGTTGGAAATTCCTAAAGAAGCTATAGCATCACCAATTGTTACAACACCAACAAAGACACAATTCACAACAGATGATTCGTATTGGTCACCACCAAAAAAACAGACAAAGGCAGAAAGCCATGACCATGAGCTTTTTGATAATATTTCTGAATTATCTGAAACCTTAGGTCAATCTGATTGGGGTGAAGTATTAAGAGAAATGCATATGGAACAACAACCAGCTATTGAAAAAATAGTTAGCAGAAAAGCGACACAAAAGAAGTTAGAGAAGAAGGGTATAAATGAAAAGGATGATATGGATGATGGTATTTCATCAAGTTCAGATAATGATGATGAAGATCAAGAGGAACATCCACATAGGCGGAAAATTTTATAGAGGTTTTGATTTTATATATTTATTTGAGTTTACGGTTATGAAACATCACTGTAGCTACAATTAATCGATACTATAGAAATTAAAGATATTTTGAGGGACGTATTAATTCAAAATAACTTCATTATACATAATCAATTGCTGTGTTGCTCAACATCAATATCATTCAAACCCAAATCTTCATTTTGTTCGTAAGTTCTTTCAAAATCTTCAAAAGTCATGTTTGGATCTTCATCAGGAGCGTAAACATTTTGAATGTATGAACCAGCTAATGGATCTTCCATTTTAACAGTAAATTTCTTTTTACCATCAATTGCTAATTGCAAGTTTTCAAAGAATGCATTCCAACGAGTTTTACTTTCTTCATCCATAGAATCTGAAGTTTGAGTGAAAACTCTACCATGTAATTCTTCATAAACTTGAGTTAATAAACCTTCAATAGTAGTGAAACGACCACCTAAGGTACCTGGATTCAATTCCAAATGTAATTCAGGTATACTTAAGCCACAAGTTTCTGATTTCAAAATATCTCTAGCTAAATCTTCTGGTTCATCAACTTTCAATATAGTACGACGACCTTTTTCTGGAATAGCACCACCGGTTTTAACTTCATTTGATCTATAACCACATTTATGACAGACTGTACTCATGATAATAACATCTTTGAAATGTGGAATATTAACAACTTTCATATGAGTTTCACATGGTTCATAACAAGTTGGACAAGTTGCTGAAAAAGTTTGAACTTCATTTGCAAAATTTTCGATATCAGTTTCGTCTGATAAGAACCCAGTTGAAGTTGGGTTACGACCTTTTTCAGCTAATTCTTGTGCCTTTTTGATACGAATTTCATCTAATTGATCTTGTGTAATTACCCCTATTAGGACATTTTGTTCATCTGATCTCAAATATTCAGTATGTGACCATTTATGAGCAGCTTCATTTGGAATAAATTCAATCCATGAATTACCAGCTGGATCATCAAGGACAAAAGTGACAGGTAAAGTACCCTCATCAGCATTTAAAGTTGATTCAATTTTTTTTATAAATTCTTCAATTTTTTCGTAGATTGTTTCATCAATTTCTTTTCTTTGTGGTTGATCAGCTTTTAGATCAGCAACCATTTCAGTTAACAACCCTTCAATATTTGTTAATTGACCTCTTTTTGGTGGAATTTCAAAATCTAATTCAATAAATTTACATGATGCAGTTTCTGATTTAACAACTTGTCTATTGAAATCTTCTTTGTTTTCAATTTTCAAAGTGTATTTTGAACCTTTTTCTTGAATGGTAGAAGCTGGTTGAATTTCTGAGTTTTTAAAACCACAGTGTTCACAGTTAAAAGAAACAATGATAACTTCTCTGAAATGTGGGATGCTGGTAAGTAGTAATCTTGTGATACCATTTTCTTGACAGTTCATACATAATGATTCAATTTCTTGAACTGGATGACCTTCAGCATCAGCAGCACCAGTTTGACGAATACCTTCAGCATTGAAAGTACCTGGTTGTTGTTCACTATCGATATCTTGAGCAGCTTGACCGACTGAAGAAAAAAATTCTTCTTTCTTTTGGTTTTGATCTTGATCTGACATGTTATAGTTCTCTTCTTCTAACTTTGGTCTTTTAAGATCTTGTTCTTGACTAAAACTAGTTCTTTTCATGAAACGGCTTTTCCAGAAATTTTCAAGGATAGTCCTGATGTTTTATAATAAACAAATATTAGAGTTTAAAGCCTTAAAAGTGGATAAAGTACTAGTATTCTCTATATTTCTCTAGAACATTATACACTTTTTTTTTCCAGTCAAGTTCAAAAAAAAAATATTATTACAAATTCGGATTACGTCAGCGATGAGCTGCATTCGGGAAACTGCCTCATCGGGTAATTTTCCTCGATAAAGTCCGAGATATGAATATGAATTGCAGCATTTTGACATATAAGTTTGACTCCATGAGGTTTGTGGTAAGTGTTTACTGTACTAGTGTGTCTGTACACAATCGAAATATATTGATTCTTTATCTTCTTCTCTTTCTTTCTCAGTCCCATCAAACTGAGTGTTGAAGAGGTCATTTTTCCGCTTTCCGTTATAACGACACCTCATTCTATCACAGAGCTACAAAGTTATAACAAACAAATAAAAATGAGATCGCCATTCTCTCATGATATTATGCTTTTCAATATGTCTAAGCTTATTTTGCTGGACATTACATTGTTGAAACTTCATTTTAAGCCTTCTTTTCTCTGTGGTTGTTTAATTAAAACTTACATCAGTTACACAAAATGGGATCTTCACGGGTATATAAGGAGCTGATAATCCCGCTCTGCTGAACTCAAAGCTTTCCACAGAGCTTAGATTTTTTTTAATGGTTAACGATGTTTCCGCTTGATAAATCCTACTTGAAGCCTATAGGCGTGGGCATTGGGGGTATACTATCTGTTCTCATCTATAAGGATTATCAAGTATGGAGAGAAGTGATGCTCCCTGGTGGATTGCCAGGTAATTTATTTGGATACTTTCTTTCTTATTTGATTACAATATCATTGAGGAGAGATAGACGAAGTGTGAAGTCTATTGATTATACTACTGTTTCAAAATTTGGAATAACTCAAGGGTTTTTAAATGAAGAGGAGATTCCAAATCATGAAGGACCTACACCAGAAACTGCTAAATGGGTTGTCCCACATCGTCAAATATCACCGTCAAAAGTTGAGGAACTTTTCCCTGTTAGTAATGAGATGCTTAAAGAAGTACAAGACCATTATGACGAAGGTGAATTGGTAATTAGACAGTCAATGATTGAACCCCACCTTAATGCTCTTTTCGCTGGTGAGATTTCAAGTGCAAATGAAGTAGCCCATATACATCCTAAAGATGGTACATTTCACACCTACTTGTGTCCTTTTGATGCAAAAGTGGTTGTTGAGAAAGGTTGGGGAGAATTACATCCACTCAGGGCAAGTTATCAACCATCTGGATTGGAAAGTGTCTTAATATTTGCTCCACAATCTGAAGATGAGATAAAAATCCAAAAGAAGTTCATTGACGCGGCAGTGAATGCTAATTTTGTGAGAAGAGGAGTCACAAAAGAGTAAAGTCTCCAGTAGATAGACCTTCAGCCTATTTATGAAGATCCAATGGTGAGATCACATATAGCTACGAATGTAAATTATGATATATGATAAACTATGTTATAAACTATGATATACGCGATAAATTAATAAATATATCTTTATGTAAGCACTGTGTCCATTCTTACGTAATCGCTATTCGCATCAGCTCGAAATGCAAACGTTTAATTATCTGTGTCCGCCATAGTTTTATGGATAGCCTTTACTTATAATTAATTTGAGGTTAGTTAAACAGCTGGATAATGAATGTCAGATTTGGTATAGAACGTTCATTTGTAGTGTTTCAACTGTAATATCTAATTTTTCAAATATTTATAAATATAATTATATATTTTGAAAATAGTGATTTATAATTAAAAGTATATAAACTTGAGGAAATTAAATTTTACAAATTCAAATTCTCTTAAAAATAGCTTGAAGAGGTCACCTTTGATCTAATGAATCTTCTGAACATTTTTTATTGGCAACTTCACCACCAAAATTTGAACTTTGAACGGTATTAAAACATTATTAGTGTCAAATGCGCTGCCCCAACCAAATTCTTGTATTTTCGCGACTGAATTCAAACAGCCCAATATATTCTTATCTCGATTCGGTGTGAGTAGTTTAATTTTATTATGGTTACATTGTTCCAACAATTTGTACCAATTTATAGACATATATTGTTTGGATATTCTTTGGGAAAGACTCTCTTTCATTACAAATGAACACCAGAAAGGCAATCAATGAACCAGATACTTCGGGGACTTCTAAACTGTTATGTGCCTCTTTCAATCAAGATCAAAGTTGTTTTGCTGTAGGTTATGAAAATGGATTCAGGGTCTATAATACAGATCCAATGGATTTGAAAGTGAATAGAAGATTAGAATCAAATGGTGGTATAGGATTGATAAGAATGCTATATCGTACAAATTACCTGGCATTAGTTGGTGGTGGTAAGAATCCAAGATTTCCATTAAACAAGGCTATAATATGGGATGATTTGAAAACAAAAGATGCATTAAATTTGAATTTTTATAGTCCAGTGCTAAATGTTTTCCTTTCTAGAACAAGAATAGTGGTGGTACTGAACAATAAGATATATGTTCATGGATTTAGTTCACCTCCTAAAAACATTGCACAATATGAAACTTTTGATAACCCTTTAGGTTTAGCTGCATTATCACCAGGTGCTTATCAAGATCAAGTTTCAAATTTACAAATTCTAGCATTTCCAGCAAGAGTAATGGGACAAATACAAATTGTGGATATATCATCCAATGGACAAGAAAGAAATTTAGTATCAATTATTAAAGCTCATAAATCAAAAGTACGTTGTTTAGCATTAAATAAGGCAGGTACTATGCTTGCATCTGCTTCAGAAACTGGTACCATTATAAGAATACATTCTACCCAAACATGTAGCTTGTTATATGAATTCAGAAGAGGTTTGGATAGAGCTGTTATTTATTCAATGGAATTTTCACAAAATGGGTCAAAACTTGCAGTACTTTCAGATAAACAAACTTTACATGTTTTCAATATAACAAATAGTCAACAACAAGCAAATAAACAACATGTTTTGAAAAACTTACCAGGATTATTAAGACCAAATTATTTTAATTCAACATGGAGTTTTTGTTCGGTACATTTAAAAGATGATGAAATTGATAATAATATTGATGATCGTGGTGTTTTGGGTTGGTCAGGTGAATCTTCATTAATAATATTATGGAAAATAAAGGGGAAATGGGAAAAATATGTAATTGCTGAAAAAGATGAGATTAATGGTAGTGGAGAACATGTTAAGAAATTTGAATTAGTCAGAGAAGGATGGAGAAGCTTTGGGGATTTAAATGAATAAAAAGTTAAATAATGACTACATAGTATATATACTTGTCAATATAGATACGTGACGGTCATTAATGTAGTAAATACTATATACATGTGATATGTTCATGATAGGACAGTTGCAAAGATCTTGGGCATCTCAGGATTTTGATTGAAATGAAATCCATTATGATTACGAACAAATCTTTGAGCATCTATTGGTTTTTCAAATTTGATTAACCAAGATCCCAACTTGGCATAATTATCAATCTCTATAGGAGTGATACCACCAGCTCTATGGTCAATTTGATAATCATACATCATCTTCTCTAATGATTCTTTTGTAATAAACGTTGGCAATCCTTTAATTAATACACAATTTTCTCTTGGGTATCCAGTTTTCAGCTTCAATACAGAATTTTCCACTTCAGAAGTTTCAAGAAGTAACGGGGAGTTAAGATATCTTGAATCTTTACCTGGGTTAACCATTTCCAAATGAAAATTAACACCATTTAATTGTTTCCCCAAAGTATCGACATTAAAAGCAGCAGCTTCTTCAATACTTTTGAAAATCAGATAATAACCAAATCTTTCTTGCAACGTATCTTTTGCTCTACCATGTCTTACTTCAAATTTATAATCTTCAGCTAGTTCAAATATAGATTCTTCTTTTGGTGCTAATTTTTTGAAATCTGATATATCCAATAATTGATTTCTTGTACGGAATAATAACACATTTGAGATCTTATGAACCCTCCTGGACGGGAGTAAGTCCAGAGCCCTCGTTATTGGATGTCTAGCTTTCTCTGTTAAGCCCATGTCATCATCTAGTGGTTTCAAGACCGACCTTACCATCTGTTTTGGATCTCTTCCATTTAGATTCTCTTTCAGTAGATTAGTTCTCAACTTGTTTAGATTTGGATTAATCCTAACAGCTAGATCAGGATAGACACTTCCCAGAATCTTCTTAGCATCAGCAAACGTCACGAGTTTCTTTGGTCCCATGATTCTCCCCCTAACTTCAACTATAACTAATGGCAACAAGTGCTCAAATGTTGTAAATTAAATGTCTCTTCATGTTTTTCGTTATAGTGTTTCGGAATAAAGCCAAACGCTGCGTAACGCATTTCCTCTTTCGGCGCTTTCCGAAAGCGGTCAGATTTCGCGCTTTCGTTTTCCAAAGAATCACAAAAAAGTGATTCTCTGACTGGTTTTGAATTGGTGGATATTCAACATTTGTGAACACAGAGAGCCTAACATCGCACCAGGGATACATTATATTGAGATCAGAAAGGTTATAGCAGTGGCCCTACACTCCATCTTACGTGCCCACAAAAAGCATCTTCTTGTTCATAGTTCATCCTCTCATTGTTTTTGAGACCATTAATATCCATCCAACAAATTTTCTGGTACTTGTATATATATTTAAAGAAAATTATCTCAGAAAATGACTGGTGAGTATATAACCATTGTTAATGTTCCAAGATTTATGTGTTCTTCCATGTTCAAACAACACAAGACTTTCGAATAGAACTGATATAAAACTTGAAAGATGTTCGATATATTCGGAATCAGGACTAACAATTTATCCTCAGGATCATCATTGCAGAATGACAATACATCCAAGTGGGATTCTCAGAATCTACAAGCACCATCATCTATAAACAGTGCTTCAAATACATCTCTTGATAGACTTGGATCAACCCAAGCTCATACCAAAAGTGCACCAGCTGGCCATAGTTTAGGTTTGGACCAACTTGACCCGGAACTTGGTAGTATTATCTCCAATATTAGTGCTGCTAGTAATGACAATGGGAATAGTTTAAGTAGCGTTAATAACTTTGACCAACCAACAAATTTGTTGGACAGTCGTAGGAATTCGACTGGTTATGCCGGTAGTGCAAATGGTTCAGATGTTGATAGTGATTTTGGTAACGCCTTTGGATTTAAAAGAGGTACATTATCATTAGGCGCTTACAATATCAATAATAGTAATGGTGCAAACGGTAATAACAATGCTACAAATGGCTCAAGAGTACCACCAAATACATTTGGCTCTGCTTCAATTAGTGGTGGTATTCCTTCACATCATGGTGGTTCAAATGGTTCTGGTAGATTTCTCGAAAAATTTGCTGCTGTTGCTGAAGCCACTAGAGAAGTTGAACTGTTGGGTGGTGGTTTAGGTTCATTATCCATTGGTAGTACTAGTGCACGTGTTCCATCTTCAAGAAGAACAAGTTTTCTTACCCCAGAAGGGGGCGTTTTGAATAAACCCTTCCATGAAAAGAGCTCACCAAATTCTTTGAATGAAAGTTTAAACAACCCTTTAAATCCTTCATCAACTAGACAATCCATTTCAGAAAGAATTGATAATTATTTATCTAATTCTAACTCTCCAAATCAAGCTTTTAAAAATGGTATGGCTGATCATAGTCGTACTTTATCAATATCTTCAGATTTGAACGATCAATCTGAACATAATTCTTTGAATTTTGATCCAAATGATAAAGTTAATACAAACATTTGGAATACTGCTTCAGCTGCTTCAGCCGCTACTTTCACTCCAATGACTAATCAACCACCATCTAATAACCAACAACCTCCTCCACAAGGTTATCCACAAATGTTCCCATATGGATTTCCCTTTAATCAACCATTTCCAGTTATGCCAATCGTTCCTCCACAATTCATGGATTCTCAAGGTATGTTTGCACAAGCTCCACCACCACCTCCAGCAGGTACAGGAGCAGTCCCACCAACTTCCAATGAAATTGGAGTTCAAGAATCTAAAAATTTATCGACATCACCAGATTTAAAGGATGGAAATGCAAACGCTACTGCTGAAGATGCTTCAAAAATCCCAATACCGCAAGTTGGAGGTCCAAATTATCCGTTACATCCACAACCTACTCAACCAGGGTTCAATAACACCCCACCATTCATGTATGCTCAAGCCTTTTCTCCTTACGGATTTTTACCACCTCAATTAGCTGGCAATGAACCTGGACCATTTGATGCTCAAGCAAATCATCATCAGCAACAACAACAACAACAACAACAACCTTTATCAAACAACAATGTCAATAATCAACATCATCCGAAAAGACGTTCACCAAAACCATCTTCACCAGCAAACGGAGGTCGTTCAAGTGGTAATGGTAAAGGCTCCAAAAACCATATCTATAGAAGTCCATTGTTGGAGGATTTCCGCAATAATTCAACCAAGGAGTATAAATTGAAAGACATCTTTGGAAGTGCTATTGAGTTTTCCAAAGATCAGCATGGATCAAGGTTTATTCAACAACAATTGGAATTAAGTTCATCTGAAGAAAAAGAGGTTATTTTCAATGAAATTCGTGAAGCTGCTTTAGAATTGATGACTGATGTTTTCGGTAATTATGTTATTCAAAAATATTTTGAACATGGTTCAGAAACTCAAAAACAAGTTTTGTTGGAGGTTATGAAGGGAAATATCAATTTCCTTTCACTGCAAATGTATGGTTGTAGAGTTGTTCAAAGAGCTATTGAAAATGTTCCATTAGAAGATCAAGTTTTTATCATTAGTGAATTGAAAGATTCAATTTTGACTTGTATTAAAGATCAAAATGGTAATCATGTTATTCAAAAGTCTATTGAAAAAATCCCAATTGATAGAATTGAATTCATTTTAAACTCTTTGAGAACTCAAATTTATCATTTATCAACTCATCCTTATGGTTGTCGTGTTATTCAAAGATTATTGGAATACTCTAAACCAGAAGATCAAGAATTTATCTTATCAGAATTAAATAAATTCACTTATTTCTTGATTCAAGATCAATATGGTAATTATGTGATTCAGCATATTATTGAACATGGTAAACCAGAGGAAAGAAAAATCATTGTGGAAACAGTTTCGGGATCTGTTGTTGAGTTTTCAAAACATAAATTTGCTTCAAATGTTGTTGAGAAATGTGTCATGTTTGGTAATGAAACTCAAAGAAATATGATTTTAGATGAAGTTTTGAAAAATAATGAAACTGATAACGATGAACCTGTTGATGATCGTTCTGCATTAGGTTTAATGATGAAGGATCAATTTGCAAATTATGTTGTCCAAAAATTGGTTGATGTTGCAAAAGGTCAAAAGAAAAAGGTATTAATCAAAAAAATCAAACAATTTTTAAAACAAATCTCAAAATCAAATTATGGTAAACATTTAGCTTCAATTGAAAAATTGATTATTTTATCAGAAACTGCTGTCACATCAGATGATGAAGCATAAATTGTGGCTAAAAAGAGAAGTCTGTGAGGTGTGTGTTTTTAGTTCTTATTCTTGCCTATATGTTTTTTTTCTGTTCTCTTGTCTTATATTTTGTTAATTAATTTTAAACTTTTATTACCATTTTAATCAAGTGCTAAATATTATGTGATTGATGTGGTCCTTATAATAGCTACTGTTTTATACGATAATTTAAAATACTATTTGTCCCTATACACACATATATATATATATAGCATTATACATTCATATAAATATAATTAATGTATTCTATTAGTATAGCTACAGTTGTAGGTTTGTCATTAAATGATATTATTAATTAGTTAAACATCCTATATCTCATTCTAGTTTGTGAATGAGGTGAACTCCATGTTCTTAAATATTTGATTTTCTTCTGAATGTACATATTCGTATTGATTTGTAGTTGTTGGTTTTGATCTTGAAACGCTGTTACTTCTAGAAACACCATTATTATTATTATTTGGTGATAATTGATCCAGGAAGGATTGACCAGTTGCAGCTTTAGAATCACCACCACTACCACTACCACTACCACCACCAACACTACCTTTGTTCTCTTCACTGTTTTGTTTAATCTTCATTTCATTATGATATTTTATAGCTTTATCTTTAATCATACCAATTTGTCTCATTCTATGACTCCAATTCGATGCATAATTACCATTTGAATGCCAAACTTGAGCAAACTGATCAGCGATTAAAGCTAAAGTCCTAACAAATGTAGATAAATTATCTTCCGAAATGATTTTAAAGTGGCAAGTTGCAAACAAACCTGGGACACCTGATCTCCTGTGGATTTTAACTTTATATTTTTGAATCTTATTCTCTGTTGATTTAGTTGCTTTTGAAAAAGAAACACTATGAGGTTGAATCACAATATTCAAAAAATTGAATTGACTCTTAATAATATTGAAATCAAATGCTAATCCGGATTCATCAAAAAAAATATTCACATAATTGTTACCAATATGTCTCTTTTTAGCTGAATAGCTTTCATCATCCTTCTGGTTTGGCATTAAAGTAGTCGTATGATAAATTAATTGCAAAATTTTATCATTCCAACCGTAAGCATATTTACCATCAACATCATTTTCAGTATCAAGACCACCAACATAAAAGCTTCGACAACCTTTAAGTTCAATCAGTCTACCAAATTTGGACAAAAATTTTTGATATTCGAGAGACCCAGAAGTGTTTGAAAGTATTTCAGTTTCAGTTTTTTGATCAGGACCAATGTACAATAGTCCAATTTTATGGAAGTCAACCACTGGAATTCTATCAAAGTTTGCAATAGATCTTGAAATTGATGGATCATCAGGAATAGCTATTGGCTTAGATGTGTTTTCCGGATCTGTATGAACAATCAATTGTAGGAAAACATAATTTTCAGTGAAAGCATCCGGATCACCTTTAGCATGAAGTTGATTTGTAAAATGAGGAATCATAGATTCATCCGGTGTAACTTTGAAAGATGTGGAGCCTGAAGCTCTTCTGACAGATATTATTGATTCACCAGTTTTAGAATGTGTATCTATCCAAATAATACTTGATCCATAAATCCATTTTGAGGACAAAACCGGATCATCTGGAGCAAACGTTTGAGGATTAATTGGACTGAACTTCAATTCTAAATCTGAATATGTAAATCTTGAAATCAGATCCATGAATGCCAAGTTTTGTGTATTAACATCTGTACCACGATTACTTTGAGATAATATTAAGTTTTTAATGATAAACGATGATAATTGTCTTCTATCATTCATCTTCATATTCAAATACCAATTTGCGATAACATCATATGACAAAGTAAGTAAATAAATTGAAACTGTTGGTGTAACTTCCAAATTTTCAGTTGATGGTGAATTTTCAGCAGCTAATTCTTGACCATGGTTCAAAATTCCTTGGTGTTGTTCATTCTTGGTCTCAGAAATTTCATGTGCATATTGAATAAGTTTAAAAGTAATTCCAAAAGCTCTCTTGAATTCGTCCACAGTGAAGTTTGATGTCAATTCTGGTATGTAAGACAGTGACAATAAAAATTCCAAAATATGAGCACTAGCAAAAGCACTTGATATTCTTGTCTGAAGTTTGGTCAAGATTACAGATAAATACTTTTTGATTGATAATGGGAGTTCATAGCAACAAACAGTCAAAATATGAACACAAGGAATTGCAGTCTTTTCCCAACCAGATAAACCAACTAATAAAGCGTTTATGATTTGATCTTCATCTTGCTTAGAGAAAAATAAATCATGATATGAAATTAAAGGTGTGAAATTTCTCACTATAGCAACTTGTAAATCATGTTTTGTAATATTATCAGATATTTTCAAGTTTGATGGAAGCTTTAAACTAAGTTGATCACAAACTAAATATCTTAATTTACGGATACCCTCACCACAAGTTTCAAATAATTTGATATTTGAAAGTTGAGGACAAAAGTGAGCCCAAATGAATGAATAAATCTCCCAATGAGGACAGGTTTCCAAAATTTGAATGACAACACTCAACCATTTTTCAATATCAATGGTAGCTTTGAACGACAATTTGAATGAACCACTATCAAATATTGTTAGATTGTCTGATGGTTTATCTAAAGTCTCTTCTGGTATATAATTAATTTCTTCGGGATATGTCCATTTCTCAGATTCATCTAAGCTTAACGCACTTATTTCTGGTTCTCTCTTTTTACGAACATTTAGGTTTCTAGCAAAAGCAGCTGAAAGGCCATCCATATCAGTCGGATTTGTTAAATATATTTGTTTATCTGTTGATGCTCTGATTCTAACAAAAAACCTAGATGTTATGAGCAGCAAATCAACGTCTTTTTTATTTAGCGCAAAGTCTGCAATTCTGATCAAAGCATCATATGACATAGAAGCTTTGTCACCATCTGTATGTAACACTTTCGCAAACACGGTAACAATAGCTTTCGTAATCATTTTCCCTGTATTTTTGCTAAATCTCTTCTGTTCAGAGTCATTTGAGGTAAACGAGGCCAAACTGCTTTTTCTTTCTCTGGAGTTATTGAAACCAGGTAATATGAACAGATCGATCAATTGTTGGTAGATGTTTGATGGTAATGAAAATGAGATATCAACCAAATGAGAAACCATAGCCTTTAGTATTTCGCTATTTTCTTCGCTGACGAGATTTTGGAATAAGAAATCACCGAGCTTCATTAAAATAGTTTCATCATTTTGGAAAACTTGTAAAGATGAATCAAAGACATCTTTGATCAACTTCAGTGCAGCAGCCCTTACAGTCATATCTTTTGAAGTATCGTAATAAAATGCGTTCAGTATTGTATTACAATTGGATGTCCAATCTTCATGTAATGGTGAACACATGTTTTCCAAATGAAAATATTTCAAGACGTAAATGCTGGTCTTTGTTGTTAAAAACTTGTTCTCTGAAATGAAGAATCTCACCAATTTATCAATACTTCCAGGATATCTAGAAGACTCGGCTAATGTCTGAAGATGGACCAATGTTGATTTAAATAGCTCAATTTCATCATTTTTGGTAACTTTAACGGAAAGTTCTTGAAGTAAACCTAAGATAGATACCTCATCTGAATCCCATGTTTGAAAATTGATTTGGCTCAGAACCACATCGCTAAATAACTTATCATCAATAAATTGTAAAATTGCAACTGTCAAACTATTCTTGTTCCAGCCAATAACAGTTTCAAGGGCCTGTAGCAATTCTTTGATATTCATACTATATGCATGGGTTGATGTGAAGAATCCCAATAACTTGATGGCACCAACAGCGGCGGTAATGTTTTTGTCAGACCTTGAGTTTCGAGATTGGATAATTTTGGTAAACGTTTGGAAAACTTTTTGAAATCCAACTTGATGAATCAAATTGTTTGTAACTTCGCAACAGATATCGTAAAACCTTAAATCCAGCGTAGCTGAGCCTGAAATAATTTCCAACGTTTCATAAAAAAGGTTTTCTGGTACTGAATGATGCAAAATCAAACTATCAATAATGTAGATACAGAGCACCAGTATTTCACTATCTGAAGTTTTCAGACATAATTTCATAAGAACACTCAACAAAGATTCTACCTCAGCTGTTTCCGTTTGTTGTATATCAGTTGAATTTAATAGTCCTGATTTTATACAATCATTTAAAAACTCTAAGAGACTGAAAATACTCTTATTTTTGGACAATTCTGATGCTGATAATGCACTAATGAAAAATTCAACTAATGGTTTTTTGAAAGATTCTTGGTAATGATGTATAAATTTTCCTTCATCCGTCAGTTTTTTGATTATATGTAAAAATTGATCAAGTTCTGGATCAACTTTATCCTTAGTAAAATGACAATTCAATACGGCGTCACGGTAATATGCAAACTTGGTAGCTGTATCTTCAGTATCTAAATCAACACAAGAGTTGAGTAACTTAAGCCCAGATCTCCTTACTGAATGTTGAACGTTTGGAGAAATCAAATCTCTTGCACAAAACCATATATCAGGCAATGAATTGATGTCAAACTCGTATAAACAATTCGATAGCTGTTCAGCCGCTCTAGCCCTTGAAGACAATGAGCCCGATCGCACATTCTTGAATAATTCTTGCTTTTGTTGATCAGAACTGATTGAAGAAGCATCAATCTTATCTTTATCACTATTATTTGGTATGAATGTGCTCGCTAAGGATTTCAAAAATCCACTTCCAAAGCTCTTGTTGCTAGACTCATTCTGAGATGATGACATTGTATGATATTCAGCGGTGAAAAGCCTCCTAATATTCTTCTTTCCAACTTCTTATTGTTAGCTGAAAGTAATGAATTTGTCAAAAACCAGGTACTCTCATATATAGTTTAATTGAGGCCTTTATTGGATTGATGTTGACAAGTATTAATTGGCTTCTTTAACCGCTCGCCTATATTATAACACAAATACGATCTTTTTTTGCCCTCTTCAACGCAGATGAGTCAAGCGGATGGGACTGTAGTTGTCAATGAACTAAAACAAGCAACGCTCGAGAGTAAATATCAACCACTTGGCCTTTGGGAAGATGGAATGATGGCTGTTGAAGTTGGATATCAGTCAAGCGGTCAATCTCCAAACAAATCCATCAGACTTTTTTTGACTTGGAGCAAAAAAATCCATCTGCACCAAAAATGTTTACGTAAGCGACACATTGATAACCCACAAACCAACAAGCAAAACACTCCTTTGGAACCTTTAGAAAAGGCCAATTTGGGGTGGGACCTATACGGAAGTTGACATTTGTACTTAGTTCTTGCCCTACAAGCTTTTTAATGGACATTACCACCAAATTCAACCATCTAATTAGTCTTATTGTTTAAGTTTTTAGTGTGAAGTTTGTAGCTAAAATATTAATCATTACATCATCGCTAAAACTTATCCTCCAATCGAGATTTCTCGAGAATGGCTGCTTTTTTCACGGTTCGTCTGATAAACTAGTAAACTTGATGAGATATATAGATAAGATTGGGAAGAATGAGGATCGGAATTGAAGAATGAGCGCTTTCGAAGTGCAAGAGGCCGAACCTGAGAGTTCGAGGCTCTTAGTGTTGAGTCACAATGTTCATTTCTACAGTGGTGACTCGCCAGAGATGGTATTGATTTGATTCGTACTTATTCGACGTCAAAATTGCAAAAATTATTTCACGTAAACTTGATGAGCAGCAGCTTTATTATAATATAGAAATTGTTGGAACTTGGAGTTTCATAAAGACCATTCTGTTTCTAAATCTAATCTCGGGGCTCCATGTTCAAAGCCTAGACAGTATTGAGACGTTCAAACTCTCAATGCTTTTCAACAAAGGGCCTGATCAGTGTCAGGTATCGCTAAAAACAAATGACATGCCATACACCCCACCATAGCTCGAAGTAATACACAGATACGACGCAATCAAGGATTTCAAAACTGACCACTTTTCCTCTCATTTTTTCCATTCTCATTTCTTCCATTCTCATTTCTTCCATTCTCCGTTCATTCATCTCATCAACTTCGGTTTTCAAATTTTATGACGGGTTCAACTCTGTACCTCTCCAACGAATTTCCGCACTAACAACGTACGGCTAAGCAACAACATCAGATGACTACAACTGAAAGTTCTTATACTGAATATAAACAAAACTAAACTATTCGGCAACATTTCGTTTAGATAGGAATCGAATTTATTCGCTGTTCACTCAAAATTTACATGTCAAATTGTGTCAGTTCATCACGTTTCCAGTGAAAATAGGCAAAAAAGCAATTTTCTGTCATCAGACCGTGAATTTTTTTCTCTATTATACGAGATCTTAAATGAGTGAACCTCTTGTACATATATACTCGACATTTCTCCCCTTGATTCCAATATTGAATTTTTAAAAAGACTCAATTTTTGGTACCTTAAGACCAGTTGTTGATAATGTCACAAAAAACTACGAACATTCTCCAAGGAGAAAAGAATACTGAAGCTGATGAGCTCGTTTTGTCCAGGGTCCAAAGTGATGAGGATAGTGTAATAAGGGTTCAAAATGAAGATGAAGATAGTATAAGGAAAATTGGTAATAAGTATCTAGATCCAACAGATCCAGCTTTTAAAGTCATAGAGAAAAGAGTTATAAAGAAATTTGATTTCATAATAATACCTTGTCTCGCCCTAGTTTACTTGTTCTCAAATCTTGACAAATCAAATATCGGTAATGCTGAAGCTGCTGGTATGAGTAAAGATCTAGGTCTCGTTGGGAACCAATATGGTAATGTCGTTAGTTTGTTGTTTGTTACGTATGTCTTATTTGAAACACCTGTTGCTCTTGCATTGAAATACGTTGGTGCTAAATATGCTTTATCATTCATGTGTTTGACTTTTGGTATAGTTTGTTTATGTACTTCTTTTGTTCAAAACTATCATTCATTATTAGCCTGCAGAATGTTGTTAGGTTTAGCAGAATCAGGTATCATACCAGTGATATCGGTGTACCTTGGTGTGCTTTACACAAGAGAAGAGATGGCAAAAAGATGTTCAGCTGTTTATTGTGCAAGTGCAGCTGCTGGTGGGTTTGGTGGTCTTTTAGCATATGGATTAATTAAAATTGATGCTCATGGTTGGGAAGGTTGGAGATGGTTATTTGCAATTGAAGGGGTGTTGACTATTTGTTCGTTCCCCGTTCTACTCATCTTGTTGCCAACAGATCCGACTACGGTTTGGTGGTTAACTACAGAAGAAAGACAAGTCCTTGTAACAAGATTGACTAAATATCCTGATTTCTTCCAAGAGGAAGAATTTTCTTGGTCAGAAGTTAAAAGAGGTCTCATAGATATCAATAATGTGATGGTTTACTTGTATGAATTTTGTGTCGATTTGACATTATTTGGTATCTCAACATTTTTACCTTCTATTATTAGAGGTATGGGTTATAATAAATATGAAACTCAATTATTAACCATCCCATTCTATGCAATTGCATTATTAAGTTTCATCGGAGTTGGTTATTTTTCCGATAAGTTACAACATAGAGGTGGATTTTTAATTGGTGGATTACTGTTTGAAATAATTGGATATTGTATCTTGGTAACTGTTGATTCATTAGGCGCTAGATATTTTGGTTGTATGATGATTGGTGTTGGTATATTTGTTTGTTCTGCATTAAGTATCATGTGGATTAATAACAATAATGCCGGCCATTATAAAAGAGCCACTGCTGGTGGGTTCATCACCACTATTGGATCCCTTGCTGGAGTTTTAGCAGGTCAGATTTATACAGCAGAATCAGCACCAAGATATTACAAGGGATTAAGGGTTACTTTAGGCTTAACTTGTGCTGCTGTTTTCTTTGTCGTTGCAATGATGTATAATTATAATAGACAAAATAGAATAAGGGAAAAAAAGATTCAAGATTTGTTGAATGAAGGGGTTGATATCTCAAATGAGAAGCCCAAAGATGATATGCATTTGAATTTCAAATTTATTTTATGATTGATTTGTATGAATATACGTCATTGTAATACAGAATTTTTAGTATGTAGCTACAACGATTTTCTTTGATAGAATCAAACAATTATATTAAAAAATGCAATGCTGTCTAAATATGCAAGAAATGAAGAACACTTTGTAAAAACACAACTTTAAAATCAAGATACTGAAGTTGAAATAAATATGAAACTAATGGGTATCAGGGATATAAAGCCTCCCGCTTCAAATCAACACCAATACTTGTAAATTCTGTAATATAATGGACTATTAGCCAATCTTTGTTTTTCAAAAATGATTTCTTGTTTCAATAATTCCATATCAATATGTTTTCTACCAGTATCAATATCCATATCTTTAGCTCTGATAAATAAAATGTAATTTCTTTTCCAAAGTTTATGACCAATGTAGAAGACAATGAAAATTGCCAAACTTAAAAACACTTCGAAGAATGATTCAGCATCAGCGGATGCACCTGGAAACATGGCAACCCAGAATTGACCCATCAATACTAACCCATTCATGAGAATACCATAAACAGAACCCCAAACACCAGTTTGAGAAACATAAGTCAATTCATCAACAGTTCTACCTTGAACGTATAATGCTCTTCTAAATCTAATATGACTGATACAGATAGACAACCATGCGAAAATGGTTGATAAACCTGAAAGAGCAGATAACCAAGTAAAGACTTGATCTTGTTTATCTGATGAAGCAATAAATGATAATAAACCAAAAATTAAAGTGAACAAAGTTGCAACTAATGGTCTACCTCTTCTATCGACATATGATAAGATTTTTGGAGCATGACCGATATCAGCTAATGCAGAAAAGACTCTTGAAGATGCATAAACAGAAGAGTTTGCAACTGATAAAACTGCAATCAAAATAATGGCATTCATAACTGATGGTAAACCTCTAATACCACCATTTTGAATAGCGATAACGAATGGAGAAATAGAAGCGTATGAATCACCATTCAATAAGTTATTATCATTATATGGGACTAAACAACCAATCAATGTCAACATAGTGATATAGATGGTTGTAATCAACCAAAAAGTTTGCTTAGCAGCTTTTGGAATAGTTTCTCTTGGGTTTGAACATTCCTGTTTTCATTGTTAGTAAAACTGTTAAATCCGAGAAGGAAAATTAAAATTTTAGATTTCGGAGATAACTTTCAAAGTCTGTTCAACGGTAAAAATTGACAAGCGGAGAGTCAAAACAACAAAGAAAGCATTTTGAATAATATTATCTCTGAAATGTAAATATCTTAGTTAGTTAGTTAATTAGTTAAAAAAAATTACTTACGGAACCCATGACGGCAATCAACTCAGTACCAGCAAATGAGAAGGCAGCAGTGACAAAGACACTACAGACACCTTTGAATCCATGTGAAAAAGCACCTGGGTTGTGCCAGTATTTACCACCAATATAACCACCACTTGGTCCACCACCACAAACTAAAACAATACCAAGGATGAAAAACCCAACGGCAGCAATAACTTTGATTAATGATAATACAACTTCGGATTCAGCATAATATTTAACATCCAACATGTTTAAAATGAAAATAAGGACATAAAAAATTGCAACCCAAGCATCTGAATCAATTTCTGCATTCCAATACTTAATTGTGATTGCAGCAGCAACTAATTCTAAAGGTAATAAAATTAACCATTGTAATGCATAATTCCAACCCATAGCGAAACCAAAAGAAGGATCAATAAATCTTGTAGCATAAGTTGTAAACCCACCAGTAATTGGGAATGTAACACATAATTCACCTAATGCAACCATTGTACTAAACATCATGGTAGCAATGATAACCCAACCAATAACTAAAGAAGCTGGACCACCAGAGTTTAAAGCACCACCTGAATTAACAAATAAACCAGTACCTAAAGCACCACCAATAACAATCATCATTAAATGACGGAAAGTTAAATCTTTTTTCATTTGTGTTTTGGATGAATTAAATGCAGCTTTTTCAAGATCTGTTAATTGATTATAATCTCTTAACTCTGTTTTATCAATGTATGATTCTGATGATTCTGGTAATGCTTCTTTAAAAGAGTCTTTAAACTTTTCCCAACGAGTAGCTGACCCGTCTGCTTCATTTGAATCTGTGAAAACATCATTCCCAGGAGCTATTGGATTGTTGGATACGTTGACTGTTATGCCAGAGCCATCTCTCTTCGATTCCACGTCAGACATCTTTTGTTTCCTCTTAGTTTGTGTGTAATCAAAGGGTGTGTCACAAAGAAGAACCAGAAGATAGAACAGTAACAAACTACCAATCTCCCTGGAAATACTTCTTTTATAAAACTTTTTGATGTTGCAATCTCAGGCTGTTTTTTTTTCTGGTGTACTCATTTCGAATAGCCTTAGAAATTATGCAATTTTTCGCTACACAGAAAAAGAAAGGCGCTTTGACAATCCCGAAAAGAAACGCAAAACGACAAACTTCAACAGCTTTTTTGCGCAAAAAACGGTTTAAACCTAAATGTGAACACACTAAACAAACTAGCTAAATATGTGAAATAAGGTAGCAAAATAAAAACTTTTGCTCTCAGAGTTTGTCCCATTAGCCAAATGTTAATTTATATTATCATCTATACCCATTTTGATAGTGGAGGATGTAGTTAAAAGCAGAGGTTGCAAAATATACCCCCTAATGTTTGACAGTTCTGCGAAGTGTCTTCTGCCTTAGTGTCCGAATGCGGTATATTGGCGCTCAAGGGCATTACTGGAAACGGCAATTGCAGCGAACGAAGAGCGAAAAAAGTGCGGACAATCCTTCACCGCGACAGGTTCAAAGTTGTTTGAAGTTTCGCAGCTGGCATTTGCAAATTGTTTGATGCAGTTTATTACTGAGAAAAGTGCCGTAGATAAAGCTCAACAATGTATTAAAGCCAATCGAAACAATCAACCTTAATTGGAAAAGCAGCATATGCTCGGTACTTAGCGCTCATATTTTAGGACGGTAGATTCTGGAACCACGGTTATAAACCCATTCTGTCTTAATACAAATACATTCATTTATCCACTTGAAAGCTAGTTAGAGACAAGAAAATGATCCAACAATAAGCATCTGTGGCTGACATTCCACTGATTCTTCAAGGCTCAAATGATTCGCTTAGTATTTCTAAGGGATGAAGCTCTTTGGATCTCGAGGGGTAAGATTCACGATAATTAAAGATCTTTAATCGCCATAGAAAGTGTTTGATACTCAGTGGTTCTCAAGTCTATATGACTTGTCCAAGTTTGCACACCCTTTGGATTGTGAACCATCACTTCTGTGCGGTTATTTGAATACAATGGATTGACTTACTGAGAGAATGCGGGAAACTAAAAATCAGATCTGAAATGTTTTGTAAACTCACAGTTTCAATCAAGTCACAAGTACCAACTCATCAGGAACGTGTACCACATTTGCACTTTGATGATCTTTCACAAGTAACACGTAACCTACGGCAAAACCAAAGGTTAAAATCCAAATTCTGGTGTCTGAATGGCTGAGGTACCATGTTTACACGCTCTATAAAAATAGAAGTTTGAAAGTTGTGCCATCTGATGTAAAGATTTAGTTGCAACACGAGAACCAACTTAGGTATAAATGCAAATGAAACAGGCTCTAGATGTACCTCTTGAAGCCTTTAGACACTATAGGCTAGATCCTTTCATTTACTTCTATTCATTAGCCAAAATTTTATGGTTCCTACAAATTCCCATCTGGGACACAATTGACTATTCACTCTTGATAATCCATCAGCTCAAGAATCCAATCCATGGGGTAGTATTTATGGTAAACCATATGGGTTACAATATATCCACGCACACCATCCAGATACTAAACGGGTGACTCTAGAGAAATCAGTACATTAAGGTGATGATCTACATTCCGCTTGTACATGTAATTTGAGGTAGAATTTCTCGATAGGAAAGAAGAGGAAGCTGAAAGCTCACAACGCGTACTTTGAAAAGTTCAGTCATTTGCAACCTCAAGTTTCAAGGGCCCAAGGTCCATGTTGTGTCTATTCTATAGGATCACAATATAGTCACAAATCTTACCAAAACTCACACTGGTTCTTATATCCTTATCAACGGTTTTGTGTAAGTTCGTGATCGCGAATTTTCACAAAGCCAAGAAACCGCTAAATGATTAATTCAACAACCCCAAACTCACCAAATGAAAGCCAAATTGCAAAGTTTTTGAAACTCACTGTATCAATTCCTCGTGATTCCCTAGATGATTGTCTTCATACTAGATATCTCTACAGAGTCCAGGTATCCATCTGAACAATATCCAACAATTCAAATGGTATTGCAAGCTCTACAACCACATGCATATTAACACTTTTGGGCTCTTTCAGAATCCGCTAACTCCAATCTGTCAGCTCTTAGATCGTTTGAGGCCCTAGAAGAGCCATGAATTAGAGACCAAGAGTCACTGAAGAAATTTTACTGGCTAAACAAATAGTGAAGATGATGATTTAGCTCTTTCTTCCGTTTCTTAATTTAGTTTGAATTCTATTCAAAAGTTGGTATATAAAGTTGATGGAAAATCTTGATAACAGCAGTTCACAGTATTCAGCAATTTTCTTTCTTGGAGAATCTTTCATGGGAAAGTGTTGAAGCTGTATCATTTTGGAAAAGAGAGGACTCATGTCTTCAGAGGGTCTCGAGATAAATTAAGGTCTATGAATGTTGATCTTACAAGCAAACAGTTAAACAAGTCGTCAACAAGTCTTGAGGCCACACAACCATTACCACTAAAGAAGACCAAACTCTTTCTAAAACTCTTCATAGGGAATAACGTCCAACCTATACTTACAAAAAGAGATTCATATCTTTTGAATAATGCAGATATCTGGGGAATCTTAATATTTTCGTGAATATCGCCAATCATCAAAAAGGAATAATTTAGAAGAATAGAGCAAGAAAATTTGTATGAATTGGTTGATGACTTAGCTTTTGAAGAGATGTCAAGACTTTTTGAAAAGAACCTTGATTTAATCGTGCTAAATCAATTGAACAATGGAACTTAAAGAAACGAAGGACTCAAGATTAAAAGTACACAAAATATTTACTGCTGTGGGCTCTGAATGATAAAGTTTGGAGAAAATATTGACTTGGTGGGTTCTTCAGAGTCTTCTGTGATACTAGTCAGGTTTTGAACCCCTTGCTGGCTCGTTCTTTAGTCAAATTCGTTACTTTCAAAACAATCGACTTCAGAGCTTGGTGTTGGTAAAGCAATAGGGTACTGTATTAGGATATCATTACTTTTGATATCATCATCAATTGATAATTGTAACTTTCTCCATTTCGCTATTCTTTGAGGCGCCCAAGTTAAGGTATTATTAACAAAGCAGTGTTGCAAGAAAAGCTTCAGATTAAGTACTAACGGAAAATCACGGTACACTAATAGGAAAATCAATAGTTTGATCATGACTGATCTGACTATAATTGATTGATTCTTTTGTGTGCTGCACTTTTCTATGGTTTTTCATTATTGAATTGATCATCTCCACTATCATCTTTTGGTATTGATTGGCCCTTCGGCTTTAGTTGGTATTGCTACTTATTTTCTGATTATTTTTTATATCTTTATTGCAAATCCTTTCATTGGAATCATTTATACCATGCTTTCCCAATATCATCAGACCTCTGCGCTTGATATCAAAAGGTTGGAAGCTATCAATAAATAGAATGCTTTCAGTCATTTCAATAAAACTCTACTGGGGATAATCATATGCTTCAATTGCAAGGTTTTCATGAAAATTTGACGAACTGATTAATAAAATGGAGATGGTTTACTCTCTTGCACTAGCATACCAAAGATGATTAGTCTTATGGTTGAATCTCACTACATCATTTTTTGCGTTATTACTGTCAATATTGTGCATTTGAGGTGTATTTAGCTCTTCGTCAACTAGGTTACTAGTATCGTATGTTACTCAATTACTTCCCTTGTATCAAAGTTTTTGAGGTCAAAAACCCAAATTGAAAATTATATGAGTTCAGGAGAACGACTACATGAGTATACATTTGATTTACCATAAGAAGCTGCTTTATTCATTACACCACTTCCATCCCCTGGCTGGCCAAATTATGGGTCGGTGAATTTTCAAGCTGTAAGTTTAAGATATAGGAATGATTTACCGTTAGTGTTGAAAGAGTTTCAAAGTGGAAACGGCTGAAAACTTGGTTTCAGTGGACAAACAGGTGATGGGAAAAGTACTATCATGAATGCTCTCGTTAGAATCAATGTGCTGGAATCATGTAAAATTACAACAGATGATGTTGATATTAGTATTATAGGGCTAGATCAATTGAGATTAAAGTTATCAATTACTCCCCAAGATCCAGTCTTGTTCAAAGATATTATAAGACAAAGTCTTGATCCTTTCAAACAATATAGTCATGTTAAGTTATGGGATGCTTCAAAAAGATCATGTCTACTAGAAAACTATTCATACACTATTGAGCATAAAGATGGGGAAACAATGCATAAGTTTCATTCGGATCAACATACTAATGATGAAGGAGAGAATTTTTCATTAGGTAGCTCTTGCTAGAGCATTCGTAAGGAATACAAACGTCCTTGTGATGGATGAAGCCACATCCAGTGTTGAGTATGGAATTGATTCAAAGATCCAATCTACAATCGTGAAATAAATTTCCCAACATAGCATTTTGTACATTGCTCACAGATTGGAAACTATTTTGAGATATGATAGAATATATGTTCTAGATAATAATGAAATAAAAAAGTTTGATAAGCCGATAAATTCATTTAGGCAAAATGGGATCTTCAGAGATATGTGTCATATCGGAGGCTGGTTTTTCAGCTTGACCCAAATTTTTATGACATGAACAAACAAGTGCGTAAGCCCAAAGAAGCTTTCAAAAAAATCGATGTATAAAGATTAATATCATGTTAATTTGCGAAATCCCATGAAGGTTTCGTTAGCTTTTTTGAGTGAAGACATTAATTATGTAAACTTATTTCGAGCGTCTCAAATATTTCACCCAAGTTTTCCGAACCTTAAAACGTAGCTCATAATACCAAACTAGATCTTAGATTAAAACGTAGGCTTGTTCAAACTGAGAACACAAGTCAATCCCATATGTTAAGAGGCTACACTTGAATATAGACTACTTGGATCTTTAAGCTCTTGTTGAATTCATATACTTGCTTCAGCGGTGTACATTCATGATTAAAAAGACACCCATCTGCTACATAAATTATCTCCGTTAGCTCAAAGAAAAGGTCTTGATCAAAGTATGGGAAATATCGGTGATGAGAGATGTAGTATTTAAAGATACAAAAGCTTGGACTAATTCCAAAAAAGTTCCATTCGACTGGAAGTGTCCCTGTATATAAATAATTGCAATACTTCCACTTTGAAATTGGGTCATCAGATTCATTTTATTTGTATGAATTTTTAACTAACAACAAGTCATAATGAAAATATCGACTATTTTTGCATTAGCTCTTATACCATCAATAGTAGCATCTGCTGCTCTACCACAAAATCCACAGGAAAATTCACCACAAGTCACAGCTTCACCATTGTTGAAGAGAGGTCAATCCGTCTTATTAGATTCAGTATGGACATCAACTTCTTCAGGAATTATCATGGCAATCACACCAACCGTGATTGATGCTGTTACTATATCTGCTTCACCCGTAACAAACACACCTACTGTTTGGGTTTCATTGGATAATAGTGGTATCCCGTCACTTGTCACTCCAACAGTAAAGGATGGCTCAACAATTTCTGCTTCACCGACTCCAACGGATACAAGTTATCCAACACCTGCAGCTGTTCCACCAGTCTTGAGATGTTTTGGAGATAGAGTTCCAAATTCTAACTCAGATACCCCAGGTTATCCATTTTGTACAGCTTTGAATGGTACTGAGATGCTTGTTGGTGAAACTTATTGGTTGACATGGGACCCAACATATTGGGGAAGTACAGATATTACAAGAGTTAAAATTGAATTGATTGCATATCCACAATCCGGTTCTGATGATACTTTATTTGAAACCAAATATCTATCAAATGCTGATGCTTATTATCCCTTGACTATAGAATCTTCTTTTATCAAGAATGGAGGATATTTCTGGGTTACCATCACGCCCTTAACTACCTCAACCACAAATGCTAAAAACATTGGTACAAAAAATGGTCCATTATTGAGAGCTATTCAATCAAAATCTGATGCTTTAAACAAGATTGAAAAAGTTCCATCTGATAATGGGTTAAGTATTTCTCCTTCAAAATCTAAAATTGACTCCAAGGTTATTGCACCAGCTGTTATTGTTCCAGTAATCGTGGTTATTGGAATTGCAATTTTTGTTGTTTGGTATTTAAAGAAGCAAAAGAAGACAGCAATATTTGGGTTTTGGAGAAATTCAAGCAATTCTAATCAATTTCAAACACAAACTGGTGATATACGTCTTTCACCAGCTACCACAAATGCTGATAATGTAACTATAGGAAGCACAACAACTAACGAAACAACAAATCCATTTGGTGATCAAAACAGAACCGTGTTGTGAGCCATAAATAAGATCAGTAGAAACTTAGGTAATAAATTAATATAATTAATAACATACGTAGCGTTTTGTACACAGAACTTATGTTTGGTTTCGCCTTCTAATATAATCGCATGCAATTTGACTGCTCTCGATTTCTAGACGTTTATGTATATGACCTGCATTCGATTGCAATATATACAACTCCACAGTTGGCCCTTTAATTTTAACCTAACCCTCTAAATAATTTTTTTTTCCATAGTATACTGTCGTTCGAAAGAAGGAGTACTTTCATGGAGGTCTATTGGAAGAATAAAAAATCAAAAAGCGTATACCTTAAAAAAAGGGAAGGCTGTGGATATTTGCGCCCTCTTGAAAAGAGAGGGATCAAAAAAAAGGTCGTACCCGGATTCGAACCGGGGTTATCCGGATCAAAACCGAAGGTGATAACCACTACACTATACAACCGCTGTTGAAGTTCAGAATTTTTGTTCTATGTGACATCTTAACGTATTGGATAGGCCACATAATAGTTAAGGATTTTCGCGGCTAGTTTGGTTGACTAATCAAAGAAATTGATGAAGAACAAAAGGATTTACTATGGTTTGTGTTCTCAAGTTGGCTTTTTCAATAAGGATAGGATGTGGAGTCTTATAAAATACGTGTTTATCAGTTAGTTTCGCACCATGTATTATTGGAATTTTGCTACCTTTAAATCACTTAATATATAAACTGAATCTGCGCATGTATAATATAATATAATTATATAATATATAATAGCTGAAAAATAAGTGAAAAACCATGTGTTTGATTACACACACATATATTAACGAGTAAATCACTCATAAATGAATCTTATATCGCGAGGATCCAAATTATCAACAATGAGTACAACATAAATGAACACTATTAGTCGTAAAAATATTTTAGATACAGTACGACCGCAAATAAGCGAGAATAGATGAATTCGCGAAACTCATCATTGACAGATAGGGCAAAAACAATATTTCATGCAAATATTTATAATCGCGACCGTCTTAGTTAGAATCTTTACGACGTTTCTAATTATCCAAAGGTACTAATAAAAAATAAGACTAACTAAAGATGTTGAAGATGCCATCACTCAGTGGTGAATGTCATTATGGGAGGTCCTTCTTAGTACCCAACGAAAATGCCTTAAATCCTTGCTTCTTGGAGTTGCTGATTTTATTGAACGGGCTTATATTGTTCCCGTTCGGACTCTTTCAATTGTGGAACACAATCATCAAGAAATCCCCAGGGAAGATCAAATACAATAAGATTGGATGGATTGGTTTGTTAAGAGTAGCTGGTACCCTTTTTCAAGGTCTTGTCTTACTTTCCGAGGTTGAAAGGTTGTATTTTTTTGCAAACGCCGCTCTAATTTTACTTATTGGATTTCCATTGACTTACATTGAATTATTCAAGAGTCCAGTCTCTAGTGGATCACTTATTTTTTACTGGCTTTTACAAGTTGCAATATTTGGGTCGATTAGTGCACAAAATTTACTTACAGATTTTAAAGCTGCTGATGGGTCTGCTTTAATATATGTGTGTTTGTGTAATGCACTTCACCTATTTGTATCAACTACATTCTTTTATACCCCTAGCCATGAAGTGGTCAAAGAAGCTATAGATTCCGGTATCGTTCATGCAAATATATGGTCTAAAGTTACATTTTCTTGGATGAATGAGTTAATTATGAAAGGTTATAAAAATCAGAAAATTGTTGATTCAGATCTACCAAATCCCCCAGCTCATTTAGATCCACAAGATGGTTATGAAAAGTTGAAGCGTGTTTGGGATGATCAAAAGAAAAAATCTCTTTTGTTTGCACTAATCAAAATTTTTGGTACCACCGTTGTTGCTGCTGTTTCATTTGAGGTCTTAGATGATATCTTATCCATTTTGGAACCACAGTTATTGAGACAATTAATTAAGTTCTTCAGCAATGATGAACCATACATCCTTGGGTTTTTAATATCTATTGGATTGTTTTTTGTCTCTATCTTGGAAACTACACTTTATAATAGATTTTTCATCTTAATATGTGAAGCTGCCCTAGGTACTAAGTCTGCATTGATGACGTTGCTTTACAATAAGGCATTACTACTTTCTCCTGAAGCTAAAAAAGAGCGTTCCACCGGTGACATTATCAATATGATGGCTGTTGATGTGAATAGAATTCAAGATCTTTCGTCACAATTCCAGATGATGGTTTCTGCACCAATGAAGCTTGTCCTTTGTTTGATATCACTATATTCACTTCTTGGGAAGGCAACATTTGCCGGTATCGTTACAATGTTAATTATGATTCCTATTAACACTTATTTGTCGAAGAGAATGAAGGCTTTATACAAGACTCAAATGAAGTATAAAGATGAAAGAACTCGTATCACCACTGAATTACTTTCCAGTATAAAGAGTATAAAGTTATATGCCATAGAATCTGCAATGTTGGAAAAATTGGAACACGTTAGAAACTCTTTGGAATTAGCCAACTTGAAAAGAATTGCAGTTTGGTCTGCTTGTATGATGTTTTCATGGAACTGTGTTCCATTTTTAGTCAGTTGTTCCACTTTCACTTTGTTTGCAATGATTGAAGAAAGACCGTTATCACCAGAGATTGTTTTCCCAGCTTTATCATTGTTCAACCTTTTAGCTGAACCAATTTATGCCATTCCATCAATAATTACTTCCCTCATTGAAACTCAAGTTGCATTTGAAAGAATAACAAAGTTTTTACTGAGTGGAGAGGTCGATGAAGAGTTGATCAAACGATATGAAAAAGTTCAAGCTGTTGGTCAAACCTCTGTCAAAATAACGAACTCCATTTTTTTGTGGGAAACATCCGAGTCTCAAGAAAAAAAGAGCTATGATGAAGAAGCAACAGTTTCTGAATCCAAAGTTGCCTTACAAGTTGATTCGTTTGAAGCAAAGAAAGCGGAACTAACTTGTATTGTGGGTAGAGTCGGTGCTGGTAAATCTACATTCATTCAATCCATCCTTGGACAGCTACCATGTGTTGGTAAAGATGGATACGAGCCACATATTGAAGTTCATGGCACAGTTGCGTTTTGTGCTCAAGTTCCGTGGATTATGAACGCTTCAGTGAAGGAAAATATTCTATTTGGTCATAAATTTGACGAAGAATTTTATGGAAAAACTGTTGAAGCTTGTGAATTATTGCCTGACATTGAAACATTACCAGATGGTGATGAGACTCAAGTTGGTGAAAAGGGAATTTCCTTATCTGGTGGTCAAAAGGCAAGATTGAGTTTAGCAAGAGCTGTTTATGCTAGAGCTGATGTTTACTTGTTGGATGATATTTTGTCTGCTGTTGACGCCCATGTCGGGAAAAGTATAATCAATAATGTTATCAATGGATTGTTAGTAACAAAAACCATTATTTTAGCCACTAACTCTATACCTGTCTTGAACCATGCTAATAACATAGTGTTATTATCTGGTGGTAAGATTGTTGAAACAGGCTCTTTCCAAGACGTCATGGGTTCTGGCTCAAAACTTTCTACTTTGATTAGTGATTTTGGTGCTTCTTTTGATCAAGAAACAACCAGTGATGAGACAGATGATGATAAAACAATTGACGAAGCAGTCATATTAAAGGACAGAAAACCTAGTACTTCAACAATGAGAAGAGCTAGTGCTGAAAGTTTCAGAAAAAGTGTGAAAAAGAACAATAAAAGTAAGAGAACTGCCCAAGAAGAGGAACAGTCTGCTACCGGCCAAGTTGATTTTTCAGTCTATAAGACATATGCTAAGGCATGTGGCTTATTTGGTGTTGCGGGAATGCTTGTTTTATTGATGTTGAGTACTTTGTTTTCAATCATTGGTAATTATACGTTAAAAAATTGGTCTGAAAGTAATGAGAAGAATGGAAGTAACAAAGAAGTGTTCAAGTTTGTTGGGATTTATGCATTCTTTGGTATTTTTTCCGGTTTATTTGTACTGGGTAGAACTATTGTCCAGTGGGTCTTCTGTGGTATCAAGGGTTCAATGGCTTTACATCACAAATTGGCTATAGCAGTTGTAAGATCACCCATGTCATATTTTGAAACCACACCAATCGGAAGAATTCTTAATAGATTCACTACAGATATTAATAGACTTGACCAAGGTTTACCAAGAGTGTTTGGTGGGTTTTTCAATACACTTTTCAAAATCGTCTTCGTTTTATTACTTATTGGTACTACTATGCCTTCATTTTTGCTGATTGTTGGTGTTCTTTCGGTCTTCTACTTTTATTATCAAAGGTACTATATTGGTACCTCAAGGGATTTGAAAAGAATTGTGAATGTCACTTCAAGTCCTATATTTGCTCATATACAAGAATCATTACTAGGATATGAAACAATCAGGGCATATAAGCAACAGGCCAGATTTCAATTCAAACACGTCTTTAATGTTGAATTGAACATGAAAAGTACCTATATTTTCAGATCAATCAATAGATGGTTAGCTGTTAGACTTCAATTCATTGGTTCGATAATCGTTTTTGCAACTGCTTCTTTGGCACTATCATATAACTTGAGTGCTGGTATGGCTGGTCTTGTCATTAGTTATGCTCTTCAAATAACATCTTCCTTAAGTTGGGTTGTTAGAAACACCGTTGAAGTTGAAACCAATATCGTGTCCGTGGAAAGAATTTTAGAATATTGTGAATTAAAGCCAGAAGCTGATGAAATTACTGACGTTAGACCTTCTGAAAACTGGCCTCAAAATGGTAGTGTAAAGTTTGATCATTATTCTACTAGATATAGAGAAAATTTGGATCTTGTGTTGAATGACATTTCATTAGATATCAAACCACAGGAGAAAGTTGGTATTGTTGGTAGAACTGGTGCTGGTAAAAGTACACTTTCCTTAGCAATTTTTAGAATGATTGAACCGGTTAATGGTAAGATCATTATTGATAGCTTGAATACATCAGAACTTGGGCTACATGATTTGAGAAGTAATCTAGCAATTATACCACAAGATTCACAAGCTTTTGAAGGTACCGTTAGAGAAAATTTAGATCCATTAAATTTACATACAGATGAAGAATTATGGAGAGTGCTTGATATGTCGCACTTGAAAACATTTGTTCAACAATTAGATGCAGATAATAAAGAAGGACGTGTGGGTTTACAAGCCAAATTATCTGAAGGTGGTTCCAATTTATCAGTTGGTCAGAGACAACTTTTATGCTTGGCTAGAGCTTTGTTAAACCCATCAAAAGTTTTGATTTTGGATGAAGCCACAGCTTCTGTTGATGTTGAAACCGATCAAATTGTTCAAAAGACAATAAGAGAAGCATTCAGTGATCGTACAATCTTAACTATAGCACATAGAATTGATACAGTGATGGATAGCGACAAGATTGTCGTTTTAGAAAAGGGTAAAGTAAAAGAATTTGACTCACCAAAGAATCTATTAGCTGATAAGGACGGTTTGTTTTATAGCTTGTGTTTACAAGGTGGTTACATTAGCAATGAGAGTGCGAACTAGGTTAGTAATCCTATAAATAAATAAATAATATGAAGAATAGATGAATATAGAAGTTAAGTTGTGGTTTTGATGATTTGTATTTTTTTCTTATCATTTTATTTACTCAAATATGATTCGGCCAATGCTCAAACTGAACCAAATGAAGAAAAACAAGTAGTGTATATGATATCAACGAAAACATGTGTATTTGAGGTTTCAGCTTACATTTGCAAAATTAACTCAGGAGCTTTAGATATTGACACGATGGATCAGACAGCGTTTGAGTTGAGGTTTAAAAATTGAAAGCGTAACGAGGTGAAAGCGAAGCAATTTGGATAATGGGCATCTTTTCGTAGGACTACATTAAAAGGGTTTCAACAAATAGTAATATAAATCGATCAAGGTGAATGAATTGTAGGTAAAGATCTCTCTCATCCCCAAGAAGGTAACTCTTCATCTTTTTCTTCAAATCTTTTGACCCTTCTTTTCTCATCACGGTTACTTAAGTAAAGAACAACTCCAGTAAGAATCAATCCTAATGATGAAAGACAAGCAGTGTAAGTAAAGCCGATATGAAATTTTGGTTGTTGAGTTTGATCAAATGTAAAAATAGGCACCCAAGCACCAGTTACATAAGCTAAAGTATTTGTACAAACAACAACAAAATTTCTTTTCATATCATCATGTGCAAGCATTCTATTAACCCATGAAAATATAAGAGGCTGACCAGATGATAAAGGAATAGCAATACCAAAATAAGCAAACCAATGGAGACCTCTTGGGATATTCCATACAGATAAGCAAGCACAACTAAATGCGACACAAATAAACATAAATGCCAAAAAGGGTCCATTTAATCGCCCTCTAAAATAATCATTTGTATAAGCCACAAAAATTGCATAACCAATTCCACCTGCTGATAAAGCAGCTGGGATATTATTATAGTAATAAGAGTCTAATTTTAATCCGTTCTTCATCCATAATTGGAATGCTTGTTGACTAATAGGTGTATATGAGTTGTTAAATGTTAAAAATAACAACGGTAAAACCCAAATATGCCAAGTGTTGAAAAATGATTTAATTTTGGCTAATGTATATGGTTCTCTTGTATTCATTTGTGCGCCAATTCTTCTTCTTCTCTCAAGGGCAACCAATTTGTCAGTATCGTTGAAATAAAAGGCAGATGTCGTAGATGGAGTATTTGGATCAACAAATAATGTGTAAAATGCCACTGGAGCGGAGATTGCTGCGTCAATAACAAACATCCACTGAAATGGTTTCAAACCATGCTGAGCCCATGATGATGTTAGAATTCTTTGCTGAAGTGGTGAGGATAACAAAGAGGCAGCAGTTCCTGAACATGCAAAAAAAGTTGAACGTTTTGTTAGCTCCTTTCTGGAGTACCATGAACCTATCAAAAATTCCAGACCTGGAAAGTACCCACTACATCTGTGTTAGTAACATACGTTTTTAAAAGATGGATCTCTTTAAAATGATGCTTTAAATCTCAATCACAAAATGATACAGAAAGTCATACTGAAACTAATTCAAGACTTTAATTACATACCTTTCCAATAACCCTGTGACAAATCTTAGTGCATACATCCCCTTCAAGGTCTTTGGTGTAATCAATAAAAGTGTCAATACTGACCAAATTAATTCTAATCCGGCTAAATAATATCTTGCAGAGATTCTATGCAAAATCAAATTCGAAGGAATTTGACCAATGATATAACCAACAGTGAAAAGCGTAGATAGATAATTATATTGATTACCATCCATTTCATAATGCTCTTTCATACCATTAACATACGCAGTACCAATATTTGATTGATTCAATGTTTTGATGAAATAACCGAGCATTGATGAGGATAACAAGAAAAAGTCCAATTTAAACAAAAACTTTCTTTCTACTGGATGTTTATCAACTGAATCCCAAAGAAATAGTCTTAGTTTATACTGCCATTTGTTTCTTCTTTTGATTTCTTCATCTGTTAAATCAACATTAAGATCAATATATGGATCACCATCATCACGGATCTCAATGCCATTTATTATTTTCCGTTTATCACCTCCATGAACATCAGTGGATGATAGGGAATGGATTTCATGTGAAGCTTCATCCTTAGCATCTTTATAATTATCAACTACTGATTTTGCCATATTGGATTTGTGGATATGATTAACTAATGTTGAAAATCTTCGATCAAGCGGGAATCATATACCCTTTTATACCTCTTTCGATCCATAAAGATCAGAGTTAAATCTAAGTCTCACATAGTTTCTTTTGAAATCCATAAGCTCTAATTATGACCATAATCACCAGTAAAAGCAACCAGGTCTTCAATCCAAATTGCCAGTCGCGTCATTCCCACCGCTCTCTTCGTACTGTGCAAATGAACAACCATGCCAATCCGTAAAAGCCTTCATTTGAATATTCAGACTTTCGAATTTTTACTCAGTTCTGCCTTAGTTTCCTTCAATCTATGTTTTATTTTCATTGGAAACATTAAAAATTGTGTTTCCAAATATGAGCCACATAAACATAAACAAGGTAATTCAAATAATACTCATTATTGGATACTAAAACACAGCAAAAAAGAAATGAGAAAATTAATTTAGGCAAAAATACCAATGCCATAGGAATAATAGTTTAACCTAGAAAGTCATCAGGACACAAACAGCTGAACAGCATCAATATCATTAAGCATTTTCATGACCATTAAAAAAACACATCAGAAGTCTTAGCAGCGCTCAAACAGAGGTTTCCATCTTGATAAAAGTAACCATGAGCCATTGAAGCCACTGAAAGCCACAAAGCTACATCTTTGCCCCTTCCGTGACGGATATGATCTTGTCAAAAGTGAGGCTTCTGTGAGATGTGTGTGAAGTCATTAAAATGTCACACTTGTGGATCTTTTTCAACTAGATTTAGTTTCGCGAATCTGAAAGTGTGGATGAATAAACACTTCGAGGTCCACAATTTGAAATTAAGACTCAAGTAGAAATATAGGAGTTCGATAACGAGAAAGTTATAAGTTCCATGGTATATTTTGTTGAATGCGAAAGAGGAAGAATCAGAACTCTGTGTTCATTAATCTGACAAGCTAGTCTTAGACTATCTACGAAATGATCAACTTTCCATCTACAACGAGTTTCTTCATTTTAATGCATCATTTTATGTTTGGAATTTATAATCTTGGACCTGATTTAGTCAACTTGAAAGCTAGTTCCCCAACCTGTGGATATAAAGCACCAGTTTGTTTAGCCTCGGCGCTGCTAGCAACACCCCTGACGACTCTCTGAGCAATTCCTTGACAGATCACAGCGACTCTATAGAGTCCAAATACAACCCCAATAGTCCAAATTTTCTTTGGATTCCAATCTGGGTTTGCCTCAATGATATATTCATCAAGAATTTTATCAATCAATTGAGGGTCTTCATTGATTTCGAATTTTGAAAAATGCTTATTCATTCTTGCAGTCATACAAAATGGTTGTAAAACATTAGCTAGATCAAATATAGGATGCCCATTTGTACAAAGTTCCCAATCCAAAACAGCAATTATTCGAGGTTCAGTTGGGTGGAAAACAAAATTATCAATTTTAAAATCCCCATGAATTAGGTGAGGAACTTTAGGGTCTCTTGGGGCAGTTTCCAATAACCAGTTTGAAATCTCTGAGAAGAATGGAATTGGATCAACATCACGAGCCTGTAATTCTTGAATCTTGCTTAATGATTTCACTTGTCTATCGAAGTAAGAGACTTTTGAATTTGGAGTGGGTTTTTTGAAGAAAGTAGTTGGGAGTTGATCAAATAATTCATTGGAAGGAATGGAATGAATAGCTGAAGCTGTATTCAACACTGATTTCCAAATTTGTAATACTTCATCCTCTGACTTGACAACCGATAAAGAAGGATCATGAAAGATTATTCCTTTTACGAAATCCATTACATAAAACACAGCATCGATATGATCCTCATCTTCACAAAGTAGGAAAACATCAGATATTGGTACGTGTTTCTCCTTTGGTTTTGTATTGTTAATATTTTTGATTGATGCCAACATGTGAAACTCCCTTTCAATAGAATGTGCTGTCCTAGAAATCAAGTTCTTGTTTGAGGTAGGTTTTTTCCTTAATACAGACTTCTTTCCTCGAGAATCTGTGATCATGTAAGTTGGATTTGATTGACCAAACTTGAATTGTTTAACAGTCAACGGAGGCACCAATGGAGACCACTGAATCTGAGGTCCTAGCGTAGTACCTTTCGGTAATGACTTATGAGTAAAGAATCTTTCTATTCTCTTTATATCAATAGGATTTCTATTTAATCAAATGTTAGTATTATATTCCATGATTGATGATTCATATATGTACCCACCTAATTGGTCCCACGTCTTGCTCTGAGTCGACAACTGGAGCGATAGACATTATATTTCGTCAAGTAAATATTCCTTAGTTCTTCCTATATATGATACTATAGGGCATTGGATCCTCCTTTATATATCTATTCTCCCAGTTTCTCTCTGTTTATTCATTATTTTCCTCCTGTTTACCCCAGACTTTCGGTATATTCAAATTCGTCAAAACGCTCGATAAAGCCACTTTTGCGGCGATGAATGGCGTACGTAAGCACTTGGGCTTTCTTTCATTAATGTCAACTATGATGCTCAGATTGCCTGCTAGAGCACCAGGTGTATTCTCTTGTTCCAATTTTGTTTTCTATAAACAGGTATAAACTATTCGATCATGAGAAGATTGATGCTAAAGCAGATTGTTTTGCAAAGATTCTTCATTAACAGAGCGAAAATTGAAAATTGGCGAAAGGGCCAAATGTGCAAAAACATCAACTACGCTTCAAGTTTATATTGAACAGTCTGTATTTTAATATACAATTTCAAAACAACAGTAATCATAAAGGAAAACAACTAGAAAAATAAGTATAAAAAATAAGTAAACAATAAAAATAAGTTGATATTAAAAAAAGTTGATTGAAATGACTGTTCGAAATATTGCGAAATATAAAAAAAAATTAGTCAAAAATATCACATATAATAGAAATAAAACTCAAATCAAAAACACACAACATAACACAAGTAATCTAAACCAATTAACCCAATAAACACCGATTAACCCCAAAGTCCAATAAAAAATAGTCCCAAATTCATAAATAATGTCATTAAAAGAAAGTATCAATAGCTACTTTAAAACTTATAATCTTCATAAGATTGTTGTTCAAATCCAAAGTTTAAATCATTCAAGAAGCTGTTTTCACTAGGTGAATTGTTCTCAATAGGTGTTGGAGTTGAATTAAATTGATCTAATGAGATTTGTTCATTTTTAATTTTTGGAGCTGTTGAATATTGTTGTGGTTGTTCAATAAAGACATTATCCTGTTCAATTTGGGAAAGTAATGGACTTGCTGATTTATTATTTTGACTTTTCATTAAATCAAATTCTAATTTTTTGGCAACTTGATCATTTTCAATTTTGATTGGTTTATTGGTTTTCTTTTTAGATTTTTTAATACTGCTATTTGGTGCAGATTTATGAACTGAAGAAGGAACTGATGATGAAGATGAAGTTGAAGCTGCACATAATCTTTGTTCTTCTTCAGATTCTTTAATACCACCAACACAAATCATTCTTATTCTATGACGATATAAAGCATCATGTCTTGAAAATCTTTTACCACATGGACATTTGAATTCAAATTCTTCATGAATTTTTTTATGTCTTGTTAAATCATGTTGTCTAACAAAAGCTTTGTGACAACCATCAAAATCACAAATGAAAGGTCTATCACTTAAATGTGTTTGAACATGAGATCTAACATTATATCTTCTTGTGAATAACTTACCACAATCTTTATAGTTACAGATATATGTTTTATCTTCTCTTGGTCCAATAACATAATGATCAATTTCACCAGGTGGTAAAGTTGAAGCTTTATCTTGTGGTTTTCTTTTCATCATTGGTAATGATTTATCACCTATTATAACTGGAGTCCAATTCAATTCAGCAGGCTTCTGTTCACTGGAGAATTTAGCTTGTGATCTTAAAATTGGTGATGGAGTCTTTGGATTTTCTGAAAATTCAGATTCTGGTGATTCAAAGTTTTGTTTAACATTATTTTCAAACCTTATACCTAAACCAATGGTATTTGGTTGTGATTGTGAAGGTTGTTGTTGCTGCTGTTGTTGTAGTGGTTGTGAATGAGGTTGTTGTTGATGGAATGGTCTTGGTTCTGATTGTGGGATTTGTTGTTCTTCTGGTGTATGAACTGGTGTATTAACCTCAGTTGAATCAGAAGTACTAGGTTGTTGTGGTTGAGATTGTTGTTGATTTTCCATTTGTTTCAAAACTGGTGATATATCAACTGGTAGATTTGGAGAAGCAGATCTTTTTGAATTTGATCCATTAGAATAATTTAAACCATAATCTAAAAATTTCTCCATATCAATATCTTCACGACTCTTGATATAATTTGTTATTTTTTGTAAATATTCAACAGGTACCGCAACTGTTTTTGGCTCTTGTGAACCAGCAGAACCATTAGCAGGTGATGCTGAAACTGGTGGTTCTGGTGGGAACTTATAGTTAGTTGGTGCCTTATTTGTAATAACAAAGTCATCAGAGCTTTTAGTTGGAGGTTGAATTTGTGGTTGAGGTGAATGTTGATATTGTTGTGGATGTGGCATAGGAATAGGTTGAAACTGTTGATACAAATTATGTTGATTACGAATTTGATTAGCAGCTTCAAAATCTTGAGGTTTTTGATATAGGGTAGGTTGTTGAGGTTGAGGGGCTTGATGTTGATGTTGATGTTGATGTTGATGTTGTGCTTGAGAGTACAATTGGGTTGGTGCAATACTTAAATGTTCATTTGATCTACCACCACCAATATGTTTAATACCTTGTGGAACACCTGGAATTGATAAAGTTCTATTATGACTTGCAAAACCAAATATAGCAGTACCACTTGGTTGTTTCTTATGACCTCTAATAGCACCTTGGTTCACAGTATTATTATTACTGTAATGATTTTGAGCAAAAGTATTTGATGATGATTCACCAACAGGTATATCTAATTCTTGTAATGATGATAAAGTTTGAGTTAAAAAATCATCAACTTGATCATACCCTTGTTGATATTGAGTGAAATCCTCATGCGGTAATGGGATTGAACTTTCTTGAGGTTTAACATATTCCATAAAATAGGAATTGTTCTTATTTTCAGTTGAACTTGGTGGAGTCATCCACTGTTGATCATAAATATTCATTTTTTTTTTCTTATAATTATTATAGTTTATAAGTTGATTTTTCGATTGATTGTAATCGGATCCAGCCGTCAAAAAATTGGATCTCACCAGGAGCTTGAATTAAATGGAGCTACTTGTCTGGACCAGCCTTGAAAGAACTATCTACCTCGCCAGCAAGGAGATATCTTTCACAAGAGTAATAAAGTGTAGGAAATGGGAAAGTCTTCTTTGATTAAAACTTTTTTTCTTTAATTGATTGTAAATAAGCAATAAATTTGGAAGAGCTTGGAAGATCTATTCAAACTCTTTTGTGATATTGAACCCACTTGAACGTTTTAAATAATAACTTTCAAATAGCTTTATGACAATAGTTTCTTGCTAATTAATCAAGTAAAGTGATGAGTGCAAGTATGAAAAATAAGGATATTCTTGATAATTAAAAGGAATTGCTCGAACAGTTTCAGAACTGAAAGCTTTTTCTACACGGATCTTGAAATTCTGATCATTTCACGGTAATAGTTGATCGAGAATCCATTACATTTCCCGATTCGGGCAAAGGTAAACATCATCAATTAAGGTCACATGGTGCATAATATCCCGATCGGGTAATTTCACGGGAATAAATCAACATCAAATGGAAAACTACAAGCAAGAGGAAATAATGGTACCAAACAATCCTTGCCTCAAAAGGAAGTCGCATTATTATATATGAGCACCTGCTGTCAAATTGACTAAAAGGGCAATGACCAAGATCTTGTTTCATGATTTCATAAACAGAAGAAAGACGTTGATGCTCTTCGGGTCTATTATAGTGTTCCAAATTTGTTCATATTAAGCGTTCAAACTTCGAACCTTGCTTACGACATTGTGCTACCAAGAAGGATGATTGATTTTTTTTTTTCCTTCCTGTCAAATAAAAATGGAAAGAAAGATCATCCAATATGGTAACCTAAATGTATAAAAAACATGGTAAAAGCGGGTTTGGATTGCGCAAATTCCCACTCTTTTGTCCACATAGTTATGCTTGATTTTGATTCTTCGGCATGAACAGAGTAGAATATGCATGTAAAGGATAACAAGAAATCACAAAACAAGAGGCGGAGCCAACCTGATTGGTTAAGAGATATAACCAAGTTAGTAGATAATACATTTGTGGTCTAAAAAGATACGTACATGCGCCTATGAAAATGCTAAAAAATTTGAAAAGGTTCGTAAATGATGTATTGGTTATGGAGGTTCAATAAATATGTACATGTAATTGTGTTTAAATGAAGAATATTTATGAGGATGATGATTTAATTATGATTTTGAACGTTGATAAGGAACCATTAGTGGATAAGAGATGAATTGTCTTTCTTTTGAAACTTTCATATGAGTGAATTGAAATTCAATCCTTGGATCAATTTCTATATCTTTTATTGTATCTCGTAACTTCTTCTCAAATTCTGGAGTCCAAAAACATGTTTTCTGTGGAACTTCAGCTTTTGCTATGGAACAATGTAAAGTATCTGGTATCACTTCGAAATCACCCATGTTTTTGATGACTTGACCTTCAGTGGCTATTTCTTGTTTCAATTCATTTATGACATTTAATATTTTGCCCACACTTTTCTTACTTTCTTCTGAAACATCCAACGCGAAATAAACCTCTGAACGGTCATAACTTGGGTAAGCATTGAATTTACCAAATGTTAATTTTTTTGAAAAATTTGGATCTTTGATAATTTTGGGAATTCTTTTCCTTAGTTCTTCATCAAAAATTTTAGTTTGTTGAATGTTTAAACCGAAAGATCCACTTAATGAAACATGCAAAGGTCTAGATATTGATAAATTTGTTTGATGTAATGGTTCCAACGTATTTAAGAAGTCACCGTACCCAGACATCCTTAAATAAGTTTTCAATTCTTCAATTAAAGGGGTTAATAGTTGATATTTAGATTGGATTGTCCTTATATCAATGAATGCATAATGTTGAAATATACCTGGAATCGGTGACATTATCTCTGAATTGAAATTTGGTCTATCGTAAAATTCAGGGTGTGGAAGCCTTGGCCTTTTGGCAAACTTATCAATGATATCTTCTGGAAGTTCCGGCAATGAACGTTTTGAACTTGTTGTTGATGACGTTGTTTCGTTGATCTGTAGTGATGCTGATGATGATGATGTAGGTTCCTTTTGATCTTCTATCTTAGGTTTCTCTTGTTCTATTTGTTCTTCTGCTACTTCTTCTTCTTCTGCTTCTGAATCACTTGAATAGCAGTTGACCTGTTCCATAAGCGAATGTGGACTTCAATAAATCAACTAGATCTCATAGACGAATACAAGAAGAATACTCATACAAAAGGTGCCAAAATGTCTATAAATTTCAATCTCGCACTATAAAATCTCCCAATCTAAAAAAACCTAAAAAACACACACGAAATTCGCGAAATGTTTTAGAGCCTGACATAATCATCGCGAAATTATCTGTTAAGAGCCACATTTCCAATAAAATTTAACCGCCCACAGCGTCGGAGCCGGGAAATTTGGGCTCTGTCTAGAGCGAGTTACGAGGGCAGTTTTAGGGAGACATTCCGCCTAGAGCTCAGCTGCGCTGGGAAACGCTTGGACGGGGTAAAGAAAGAATGGCCAGAAATTAACAAATATTGCCACTGGTGTTAGGCTAATTTTAATCAGTAAAAGTAATGGCAATTGAAGTGGTATTTCTCTTCATTAAGCAGATGGCCAAATGACATTGATTGGACCCATACACCAGTCAGAAATTAGGATCCAGCCCATCGGTTACGACTGACAGCCAAACTCGCGATTGTGCTTCCTAGAGGTATAGGACCTGCCCAGGGCCCGCCTAGGTTGAGTCCAAGCTTAGGCTCATCTCCAGCCTACGGGGCACCTCGGATATCTTTGCCCACAGTTCCAGAGTTTACCCCGGGATGGGAAAATCCCAAAATTTGCCAGCCCAAAAGATTTCAACAAATCACCGATACTCATTTTGTAAACCTTTTACTTATCCTTTTAGCAAAACCTTTGGTTAAACCATTCAAAACTACTACAATTAACTATTCTATACTTTACTGGATCATTTCAAGTTGGTAAAAGATTAGAAATTGTTGTAACATATAAAAATAGATTGTTAATAATTTGGTCATTGCTGAAAAACAGTAAAACATCATCATTATAAGGACAAGATTTTCCTAATCAAATATAGATCAAAAACACAATCATAATGCTTTCTACAAGAAATTTACGTACAATTACTAAAAGATTACCTTTAGGTGCTAAATTAGCATCCTCACAATCTAAGAACTCTATAAAGTTGGGTTCTCAATTAAGAAACTTGTCATATAAATCATCAGCTTCAACATTAAATACATCATCATCATTGCTAAGAAATTCAAATGTTTTAAAATCTTCAAGATATCAACCTTCATTATCTTTTGTTCGTTTCAATTCTCAAGTTGTTAAAGTCCCAGATATGGCTGAATCTTTAACTGAAGGTACTTTAAGAGAATTCAATAAACAAGTTGGTGAATTTGTTGAACAAGATGAAACTGTTGCCACTATTGAAACTGATAAAATTGACGTTGAAGTTAATGCTCCATTCTCAGGTACTATTACTGATTTATTAGCTCAACCTGAAGATACCGTTGAAGTTGGTCAAGATTTATTGAAAATTCAACCAGGTGATGCTCCAAGTGGTGATGCTGCCGCTGCTGCTCCAAAGAAAGAAGAAGCTGAACCAAAGAAAGAAGAATCAGCTCCAGCTCCAACTCCAAAGAAGGAAGAATCAAAACCAGCTCCAAAGAAAGAAGAAGCAGCACCACCAAAGAAGGAAGCACCAAAGAAAGAATCTAAACCAGCTCCAGCTAAAGAAGAAACTAAAGATTCTTCAGCTTCATTTACTCCATTCCCAAGAACTGAATCTCGTGTTAAAATGAATCGTATGCGTCAAAGAATTGCAGAAAGATTAAAAGAATCTCAAAACACTGCTGCTTCATTAACTACTTTTAATGAAGTTGATATGTCATCAGTTATGGATTTAAGAAAATTATATAAAGATGAAATTATAAAAAAGAAGGATATTAAATTTGGTTTTATGGGTCTTTTCTCAAAAGCTGCAACTTTAGCTATGAAAGATTTACCATCAGTTAATGGTGCAATTGAAGGTGATCAATTAGTTTATAAAGATTATGTTGATATTTCAATTGCAGTTGCAACTCCAAAAGGTTTAGTTACACCAGTTGTTCGTAATGCAGAATCTTTATCAGTTTTAGAAATTGAACAAGAAATTGTTAATTTAGGTAAAAAAGCTCGTGATGGTAAATTAACTTTAGAAGATATGGCTGGTGGTACTTTTACAATTTCAAATGGTGGTGTTTTCGGTTCATTATATGGTACTCCAATTATTAATTTACCACAAACTGCTGTTTTAGGTTTACATGGTGTTAAAGAAAGACCAGTTGTTGTTAATGGTCAAATTGTTTCAAGACCAATGATGTATTTGGCTTTAACTTATGATCATAGAATGTTGGATGGTAGAGAAGCTGTTACATTCTTAAAGACTGTTAAAGAATTAATTGAAGATCCAAGAAAAATGTTATTAGCTTAAATAACGTTGTAATTTTTCCCATTTATATTCAGTATATTCAGTATATTCAGTATTTTATCGTCATATTATTTAGAAATACTCATATGAAATACAATACATTATTTTTTTTTTTCAATTTATTTGATTCCGTACTTTATTGAAAATGGTATACAAGTCAAAGCCAGGTTGGGAATTATATATAAGATATTTCTATATAACTATTATATAAAATTATGCAATAAATACTTTAGATTTCATAAAATTTTGCAGGTAAATATTTAATATCATCATTTTTATATAAATGATTTTTATCAACTAAACCAAATTGTAATAAATCACCCCAAAAACATGAAATTTTTTGTTCTGCATATTTTAAATATTCAAAATTATCAACATCTGCACTAGCACCTTGATTTCCATCATCATCATAATCATAATCATCATCATCACTAACTACAGTGATTTCATTTTTCCCATTTTCTTCATCATCATGTTGAATAATTTTATATAATTCACCATTTGGACCCATTTCTACAATTTCATCTTTTGGATTTTTATTTTCACCATTTTGAATTATAGCCCATAAAGCCCAACTTATAGCAACTGCAGGTCTCCATGAAATACAATCATTATATAATTTATGAGCTTGTTTTTCTAATTTTGTTATATCTTGATCTTTTGAATTAAATAAAATATATGAATAAATTAAATTTAATTGTTGTTCTAATGTAGGAAAATCTTGTTCAAATATTTTCCAAGTATCTGTTGGATGATGATAATTATGCATCCATTCACAAAAATGATTTGCAATATCATATGATGGAGCATTTGGACCTGAATATTCAAAATCTATAACAACTAAATTTCTATCTTGTTTTTTCTCTTGTAATGATGGTTTTATATCTTTTAAATCATCTAATGATAAATTTGAAAAATTTGTTGTAAGGGAAGAATTTGAATTGTTATCAGTAGTATTTTGATTTGATGATGAAGGAGTAAATGGTATAATTGGTGATGTAAATAGTAAATTACCGTATTGAGTATCATTATGACAGAAAACTAATGAATTATTTAAAGATTCAGAAGATTCATAACGTGAATAAATCCATTCTTTATATTTATAAACATATTTTTTAAAATCTTTGAAAGAAGTTCTAAAAATTTCTTTATCATTTAATTCTAATTTATTTTGTGTAATTAATTCATCAATATGAGATATCCATTTATCAATAATTTTCCAAACCGTTGGACCTTGTTCTTTTTCAGATTTACTTAATTTAATACCTGAATGTAATTCTTTCATTCTTCTTGCAATTCTAGCGCTTGTTTTTTGATCATGAATATCTTTTCTTGTTAAAGTTGTTGCATTATCTAAAAATTGTTCAATACGACCATTATTAAAACATCCAAATAATTTTGGACCAATGTTTTGTTTAGATAATCTAACAAGGATTCTCAATTCATATTCTCTATCAATTAAAGATTCCACATTTGGACCATATATACGTAATAATAAACTTGGGAAATGGATTGTATGTAAACCTAAATTTTTCAACACAACAACGGAAGGAGGTTCAACTTTATAGATAGCATTAGTTAATGCACCTGAAATCTTTTGAATCTTAATATCTGAATAAATATGAGAAGGTAGTCTATGCCATTTTGAGATTCTTAAATTTTGAACAACACTTAACAAATCTTGCTTAAAATAACCAATTGGTAAAGTATGATCCAATGAAGCGTTGATGAAAGGAATTTCAGTTTCAATTGAGCTGAGAGAAGATGTAGCCGATGAGTTTAGCGGTTGGTTGGTGTTATCAGCGGTCGATGAAGAAGCAGAAGCAGAAGTAGAAGAAGCAGCAGCAGCAGCCATGGCTTGAGATGTGGAAAGAGAATTGACTTCATCTTTGATGCTAATGAATGATTTAGCGCTGTTCTTTCTAGATCCCAAACTTGGTCTTGATTTGGAATGCGATCTTGATCTGGATCTGTTTGGTGTGGATCTCAGAGTGGATCTTCTGTGGTGGGAGTATCCGTCAGAGCTCATTCTGGATAACAAGCAGCAGTTATTATTCTTTCTCCTCTAGTTGATGGATTTGTTGATGTTTGATGTTTGTTCATTTCTTTAGGAATTCAATCAATACTTCATTATTGATTTGTTGAACGCAGCCCAAATCCAAATTGGTACACGCACGCGGAGGGACCCATTTGGCATGTGACACTGGGAAGCTGGAGCGCAATTGGGTCTTTATTCGCATCAGAACAGAGAGAGTGAAGAGGTGTTGTTGGTGGAGTATGTGCCAGTGTTACTGCTATGTATAGCAACGGTGTTATAGTGCTTTTGTTTTCCCTGAGTCCATCTGTGGATGTGAATGTGGTTGTAGTTGTGGTTGTGGATGCGCCCTTCCCATAGAACGCTGATGAACAATATTGAAGAGTCGGTTGTAGATCAACTAAAAGCTGTTGAAGACTGCCACTTCGGTGTTTAATGACATGGTGCGTGAGCCAACACTTGGAGAAGACAATGACACTATTATCCACGATGGTGAGAAGTATATTCTTCAGTCAGATCAAGAACCATTAAGCAATGTTGGAGCTTTTCCCCAGCTCTTTGGTGTGTTGGAAATGATTGTATCTACTTGTCAATGCCAGATGGAAATCAACAATAGTCGTGTGACATTCTCACCAGATATCGTATTTATAAAGAGAGCACTGTATACAGATGTCAATTGGTATAATAATAGTAGGTGTGATAACCACACGAGAACTAAATAACACACCAGCTCATGCGTACCATCAAATACCAATCAAGTGCCAATTATCCTTCAGCTGTATTCACATTTTGAATCTCTCCCATACTGGAGCTTATTACGATTATGTAACTTGCACGGGCAAAATGACATAAGCGTTTCTTTATGTGGACAATGCAAAGCGATAGATAATAAAGGTATGATAGAGTCAGGGATAAAGATCCATCAATTGTAACCATCTATACACCCACCAGGTACACATCCACCAAGTACTTCTATCAATTCAACAGAATTGAAAGTGCTATCCCATCATGATTATTATCTCAATATTATTCCTTTCCCTAATTTCATCATTCATATTCCTCCCACAAACAATCAAATTATTCAATCTATCCACAACAACTCCTAATGATCCAATATCTAAAATTTTAAGATCTTTATTAAACTTCAGGTATTATATCCTTTCCAAATATCCATTCACTTTTAAGCCTAAATTTATTGGTAAAATTGATCAAATTTACGTATATCCATTAAAATCTGTTGGTTATATTGCTCCAAATGAATGGGAAATTGATGAACATGGTTTAAAACATGATAGACAATATATGTTGGGGTATTGGGATGAAAAAGCTTCTTGTTATCAAGCATATACTATGAGAAATGTACCAAGATTAACATTGGTTAAGATTGATTATAATCTTGATGAAAATTGGTTTGAATTTAAATATCCAAGCGTTGCTGGTTTGGAGAACGAATATAAATCATTTAAATTACCATGTAATATTACCAAAAAATTTCTACAAGAGAATACAGTTGATGAAGATCAATACAAAACAGATCTTTGGGGAATTAAATTTGAATCAATAAATATAGGAAAAGCATTACCATCAGATTTTATAAAATCAATGGGTCTAACTCGTGAAAGGACAACTTTATTATTATCAGCACAGGGGAAATTCGTTAAGACTGCACATCCATCAGAATTACCTCAAATGCGTAAAGTTTTGTTTCAAGATTATTATCCAATCCATTTGATTTCTAAAACCACAGTTGATGAATTAAATACTAGAATTAAAGATGCAAATATCATTGAAAGACAAGTCACTGCTTTACAATTTAGACCAAATGTTGTTATTGGTGAAGGTGTTTTAGATTTAGATTTTTGGTTTAAAGTCACAATAAATAATCATTTATGGTCTGTTGTTCAAAAAACACCAAGATGTTCTATTGGGAATGTTAGATTAGATAAAGGAGATTTCGATAAGACAAATATAGTATCAAGAACATTAAGACAATATAGAAGAATAGATCCTGGTGATAAAAATGGTACATTCTTAGGTGATTATGCTATCCATCATGATTCTGGTTATAAAATTCATATAGGTGATGAATTTTATTTGAAACAACAAAAAATTAGTACTTATTTAGGATTGTCATAAAGCTCATATTATAAACTCAATATTCATTAATATTATATATATTCATTATACATATTAGTAACATTTGCACAAACCATCCTAATATTCTTTCTCCAATTCATCAATTGACTTCTTACAAGCATCAACAATAATATCAACTTCTTCTTTAGTAATTGAAAAAGCTGGTGAAAATAAAGTATGATCACCCAATTTACCATCAACCGTACCACCACCACTTAGACAAAAGACACCATTATCATATAATTTTTCAGAAAATTTTGCACTAAATTTAACATCAGATGGGAATGGTTCTTTAGTTTCTTTATCTTTAACAAATTCAATTGCCCAAAATCCACCAGAACCACGAATATCACCAACATATTTTGAATTACCAATTTTTTCTTGTAATTGAGCACCTAAATAATTACCATTTTCTTTAATATTCTCAATTAACCCTTGATTAATTACTTTATTCATAACTGCATAAGAAACTTGACAATTAAAAGAATGTGAATGATAAGTTTGTGCACCAACAATTTGTGAATTTTTTGATTTAAATAAATTAACAACTTTTGGTGAAAATAAAACACCAGCAATTGTAACATATCCTGCACCTAATGTCTTACCAATAGTTTGAATATCTGGACCACCAGTTGTCATAAATTGTTCCCAAGCATGTAAAGAACCACAACGACCCATACCACACATAACTTCATCTAAAACGAAAAGTGCACCATATTTTTCACAAATTGATTTACAACCATCAAGATAACCTGGAATTGGTGGATTACAACCATAAGTTGATCCAGTTACAGTTTCTGCAATGAAAGCACCAATAGTTTCAGGACCTTCTTTTATAAAAATATCTTCCAAATCTTTTAATAATCTATCTTTATATTGTTCTAATGTTTCACTTTTTTTTTGCATTCTATATGGATAACATTGTTGAGCTTTTGGTGTAATGGAAGATGGTGCTAAGATATCTTCAAATTCAAATTTTCTATTATTATCTGAAATAGCTAAACATCCTAATGTATAACCATGATAAGATTGAGTTCTACTAATAAATTTAATTTTTTTCAAATCTCCATTTTCAATATGATATTTTCTTACAATTTTTAACATATTTTCATTTGATTCAGATCCTGATCCAGTAAATGTTGCAGCTGCAAATGCATCTTTTGGAGAATTTTCAATTAAAAAATTGGCTAATTTCTCAGATTGAGCATTACATGTAATAACAGGGAAAGTATAAATTTGATCATTAACAGCTTCAATCATTTTAGCTCTAATTTCTTCATCACCATGTCCAACTGATGAAACTGCAGCACCTGAAGAACCATCTAATAATGTCTTAATTTCACCAGTTCTATGATCTTGAACTGTAATGTAACATCCTTTACCAGAAATAGCTTTTGGTAATGGTTTGAGAGCAGTTTGTAAAATAGTTGAACTTTTTTGAAGTTGGACTTGTTGTTGAGATTGTGTCATTGTAAATAAAGATAAGAGTTTGGAAATCTCAATTTATGAAAGAGAACAGCTTCAATCAACTCAAGTAGTACCAGCTGCTGTTAAGAATCAGACAATCCACTCTCTATTTATACACATTCTTTCACTGTCCACATAGCAAGACTCCCTTATCGTCACCATTACCATTCTCAGCCCTTAATCGCCATTAGTGTCCACATATAGAATATCTCTACCCTTGATTTGTGTTTGTTCGGTGCTGGCTTTCCTATCTTTCTGGGGATGGGTTCCCTCACCACAACGGGACATCGCGAATTGGAAATTCGTTGACCGTATTTAGTTTATTACTGATAAATGATATTAAGAGTCAATTAGCGAGAGAGAGGGAGACAAAGGGAGAGAAGTGTGACTGGACCTTATATAAGAGAAATGGAATTGTTCACGATGGTTGATTATGGATCTTAATAATATAAGATGCGGGATCATATCGATCTAATGAAATTTGGTGGCAGATGGTATGATTCAAAAACTTATAGGGACAAAGATAATTGTAAGTCTTTCACCTGTTCAATTTTGTGGAAGGTACATTCATTTATCTAACTCAGGTTCAAATATTTGCTTACGTATCCTATAAACTACGGTTGACATAATCTTTAATTTCAATTCTTGATATTGTTCCTTTATAAATCACTACATACCGACTCAAATAAATTTATTGATACAAACAACTATTCAAATGTAGATAATATTTCAAATTTTGAACAGATTTATCCTTTTCATCATCATCAAATTTAGCAAACCCTAATGGACCTCTTTCACAATCAGAACAAATAATCAATCTTTCAATTTTAATTTCTGATTCATCATTAGGTATTTCCTTAGAAACCCCAATATTATCAAAATCCCAAGCATCATTAATTTTCAAAAAAATTCCATCTGCACCATCATTGGATTGATCTGTATTGTTATCAACTTTAAGAAAATCAATTGCAATTTTTGAGTTCTCAAAATCATGAGTCTTTGTAGTATTTGGTTTTATGATACGTGTATGACATTTTGAATATGGACACCGTATTATTTGTGTTGAGATATCTTTCGATGGATCAAATTTGCTATATGACATGATTAAAATAATGATTTCGTGATTGTATCAAGATCAATAAATGTTGTTGATGAATTGAGTTGTTCGGACTAGATTTGTTGAAGCTTTTTTTAAACCTGTGCGAAATGACACGGAAAACTTGACAGAAATATATGATATTTAAATATTGTGTAAACGTTCTTCTAAGTATGTTAATGATTTTATTCTGCTACTTAAATTGAATTAGAGAGGCGAGAGTATATGTTTGAGTTTTTAATGTGTGTCTTTACACCCGTTTATAACAAGAATTTTGTATAATTTTCAAATCTATTTGATCAACTCGAAACTAATCAATAGATCAAATATTGGGAGAAAAAAGTTGGAAATGCAACAACAATAGATCCTGGTATATAGAAAATTGAAATGCTAAGCATTCTAAAGATAATGTAGGAGATCTCATCCGTCATATCTTATAAAGTCAAGAACAAATAAGAGAAATCAAGATTTGAAAACATAGCTCAAACTACACACAATTTAACCCAACTACAGCCTTCTATTAGTAAAATTAAAATAATTTTTTATTAATTATGATTTTTCCTTTTAATTGCAGTATCACGAATGAGATTTTATTTTCAAACAAATTATTAAGATACTTTATTACTATTATTATTATTATTATTATTATTATTATTATTATAATACTTCTATCAAATACACATAAATCCTAAAAACATACAATAAAACCATTTCCTATTATGAACTTTCCTTCTTTCAACTAATCACCTAAACTATGAAATCAACTTTATTGAGGTGATCCTTGTCCTTGTCCCTGTACTTGTCCTTGTTGTTGACCATTTTGAGCTTGTTGTAATTGTGATTGTAATTGTTGTTGATGTTGTTGATTATTCAAATCCACAGGGAAATTTAAACTTAAACTTCTTAAAGGTGGTAAATCATCATTATTCCCTGTACCTATTGTCTTTGCATTTAATTTTGGAGAAACTGAAGGAGTTTGTAAAGGTGTTGCATCTGGAGTTTTACCCATTAATTGAAATTTTGCACTTGCACTACCACCATGATTTAATGAAGTCATTCCTAAAGAATGATGTAATGCAGAATGTAAATTTGTAAAACTATTTGAATTTGAATTTGGTAATGAATAAGTCGCCATGGGAGAATTTGGTATTGATGGAGAATTTGGTCTTGATTTTTTATAACGTTCACCATTATAAAAATAATCATCTTCTAAATTATCATTATATGAAGATAATGAAACATTAGATTTTGATTTATTTATTGGAGGTCTCATATTTGATTGTAATTGTGATTGTGATTGTGATTGTGATGATGAAGATGATATTGATGGTGGATTTGGTGTAGTTGGTGAATTCAATCTAAATGGTGTCATACGTTGTAATGAACTTAATGAGTTGAATGGATGTGGATGATGTAAATGAGATGAATGTGAAGTTGGAGATGTGGTTGATGATGAAGTAGATCTGATTATAGGTGGCGGTCTAACATTAGATGATTGTTGTTGATAATTATTATGATGATGATTATGATGATGATGTTGTTGTTGTTGGGTAGGGGTATTAGTTGATGATGGAGATGATGACAATGGGGTAGAAGATGTAGGAGTAGTAGAAGAAGTTGTTGATGAAGGATTAAAATATGATGTTAATGAAGGTAATGATTTAACAGATTGTATATGTTGTTCTTTTTCCAATTCTAATGCAGCAGCTTTTGCGAGTATATTTATATCAAATGACATGTTATTATTTTGAGTTGGTATTGGTATTGGCTGTGCTTGTTGTTGTGATTGTGCTTGTTGTTGTCCCTGAGGTTGAGATTGTTGTTGTTGATGATGATGATATTGTTGTTCGGAATTTGATGTATTTAAAGGAGTAAATTGGAAATGTTTTGGAGGAGAATTTGGTAAAGAAGTAGTTTGAGCAATTATATCTTTTTTAATTTCAACTTCTTTTTCATTAACATCATTATCTTTTTTATTTTTAATATTATTTTTCTTCATATTATAAGTTCTTCTTCTTGAATTTGGATTATTATGAATTCTTGAATGTCTTGTTAATTCATCAGATCTTGAAAATTTCTTAAAACAACCAGGGAAAGTACAAGAATGAGGTTTTTCACCAGTATGAGTTCTTATATGTCTTGTTTGATGTTCTAATCTATGGAAAGCTTTTTCACAAATGGGACATTTATAAGGTCTTGGTAATTCAGGTTTATCAGTATTTTTACCCTTTTTAACACTAGTTTTCGATTTATTTGAATTTTCATCCTTAATGGGTTGAGCTTCATCAACTGGCATACTAGCCGTTAGGTTTTTGATATCAGTCATTTTATTGAATAAACTTCAAACTTTTTTATTTGTCAAATCTTTTCTTGTGTTTTTTTTCCTTTATATGTCAATATAACTGGGGACCAAAACAAACGGAAAAACTATTGATGAACCTTTTTGTTTGAAAATGAACTAATGAATGGTTAAATGATATTATGGTTCAATATAGATGACTTTGACTTTTAAAGTATCTTGAATGTTTATTGATTAGTTTTGATGAGTGTTTTTAGCCAGTGTTTATATTATCGCTCTTCTACCAGCCGTTGGAAAGGGCAAAAAAAAAAAAATGGTGTGGTACAGCGAAATGGAAATTGGGGGTGGATTGAGAGCTCTTTGTTGTTTGAAAGCAGGAAGAGCGCAGGGCGGACTATGAGCAGCTGTGAATGGGATGTTGTATGAGGACGTTGATTGTTGAGTAGAGCGAGCAGTGGGACGAGTAAGAGCAGCTTTTTTTTTCAAGAGTTTCAAATGAGTTTGTTGTTGTCAAGAGTTGTGCCTCTGTTTTCAGATGTTTATGAAAAAATCAAATCCTGGAGGCAATTTTTTGCAAAAGAAAGTGTGAAAAAATCCGGAGAATTAATTTTCTTTTGGTGGGAAAATTGAATTGGTGGAGGTGATTTTGGAGACGAGTTTCAAATTCAGTTTTCCCGTCGACTGCCGCATTGGGAAGCGAACGTGCGCGCGGGGAATTCTAAGGCAGAGAAACGAGGACCAAACAGGGGAAGCCGCTGTGGTTGCGGAGCGCTGTTCGCCAGAGCATATATTATAGCGTTAATGTACAATACATGGAGTCTATTGAAGTATTGTACAAGAGTAATATCGGAGTAATATTGTATGGAATACTGGCAGTATGTATGGCTCGTTTGTCAGAGACCACAGCTGGGAAGATATTGCAGCAGCTGTATACAACCACTTTGATTGAATTACATCAAGAATTGTTGAATTCAATCTCACCGACAAATAGTGCGAATAATGGAACCCCCAGAATTTGTTTAAATATTCAATGGTCTCCCCAAGATTTATCTGGAAATTGGGAGGAATATATAAAGGACAATGATATTCCTCAGTGATACGAAGCTCAACCATTTTTTGAAAGCCAAAAAAAGTACACTCAATTTATAATGACAATCTCAACTTATCCATGGTGGAAAGACGCTGTTGTATATCAAATCTGGCCAGCTTCATATAAAGATTCAAATGGTGACGGTGTTGGTGATATCTCAGGTATAATTTCCACATTAGATCATATCAAGAATCTTGAAGCAAATGTTGTTTGGTTATCACCTCATTATGCTTCACCACAAGATGATATGGGTTATGATATTTCTGATTATGAAGCAATCTATGAAAAATATGGTACTATGGATGATATGAATAAAATGATTGATGAAGTTCATAAACGTGATATGAAGTTGATTTTTGACTTGGTTATTAATCACACTTCTGATCAACATGCTTGGTTCAAAGAATCAAGATCTTCAAAAGTTAACCCAAAGAGAGATTGGTACATCTGGAAGAAGCCAAAGTATGATTCTGAAGGGAAAAGACATCCTCCAACTAATTGGATCTCTTATTTCTCCGGTTCTGCATGGCAATACGATGAAACTACAGAGGAATATTTCTTATGTCTTTTCGCAAAATCTCAACCTGATTTAAATTGGGAAAATGAAGAGATGAGAGAAGCTTTATACAAAACTTCTCTATCATTTTGGTTTGAAAAGGGTATTGATGGTTTCAGAATTGATACTGCTGGTAAATATTCTAAGGATCAAAATTTCCAAGATGCTCCAATTGTTTTTCCTGATCAAGAATTTCAACCATGTCATAAAGAAGTGAATAATGGTCCTCGTATTCATGAATTTCATAAAGAGATGTTTTCAAAAGTCACTTCATTATATGATGCAATGACCGTTGGTGAAGTTGGTAATTGTACAAGAGAAGAAGCTATCAAATATGTCAGCGCAAGTGAAAAGGAAATGAATATGTTGTTTTTATTTGACGTTGTTGATGTTGGTTCAAACAAAGCTAATAAGTTCCTTTATGAAGGTTATACCTTGATAGATTTCAAAGATGCAGTTGCTAATCAATGTGAATTTATTAAGGATACAGATGCTTGGTCCACAGTATTTATTGAAAATCATGATCAGCCACGTTCAGTATCAAGATTTGGAAATACGTCAAATAAAAATTTACTGTTTAAGTCTGCAAAGCTTTTATCATTGTTACAAACAACATTAACTGGTACTTTATTCATTTATCAAGGTCAAGAAATCGCAATGACCAATGTTCCAAGATCTTGGGATATTAGTGAATATAAGGACATCAACACAATCAATTATTGGGAAGAATTTAAACGTCAACATCCAAATGACGAGAAAGCTATGGAAAATTTATTAGATGTTATTGCCCTTCAGGCCAGAGACCATGCCAGGTCACCTGTTCAATGGGATGATTCACCAAATGGAGGTTTTACAACAGGTATACCATGGACTCATGTTAACGATAACTATAAGGAAATCAATGTCAAAGCTCAAATTAATGATCCAAAATCCGTTTATTCATTTTGGAAACAATCTTTGAAAATTAGACAATTGTATAAAGAATTGTTTGTCTTTGGTGATTTTAAAATTATTGATTATGAAAATGATCAAGTGTTTAGTTACACTAAAAGTTCAGGAATTAATGATAAAGCTGCTTATGTTATTTTGAATTTTTCTAATGAAGATGTTAAATTTGAGCCTAAAGTTGATCATGGAAACTTGAACTTGAAATTAATCCATTCTAATGTTGATCAGCTCAAGGATGGTCTCTTAACTCCATATGAAGGAAGAGTTTATATTATCAGTTATTGAGTTACATATAATCACACTGTATAAGAATTAGCTGTGGCTTAATTCATCTGAGAACAATAATATTGTAGCTGTCTAATATAAAAAAAATTTCCCCGTTTATTTTACCGTCGGATATTCGTGCATTCATTTATCCGAAGTCGCGAACTTATGAAATGAAAAGATTTATTATTGAATCTTGGAAATATACAATACTTCAAATTGTTTTAGTTTTATCTGATAAGAATTAGGGAATTCGTACTGGTGGTAATTGATAGTTGGATGCTATAGAAGAGGCCACTGTGAAGGGGTTCCTGCTCAAATTTTGCTTTGAAATAATGGAGCTCATGTTCAGATAAGAGAACGCTGTTATCATGGCGCTTATTTAAATAAGTATCATTATTGATGAATGGATTCATATTGTTGATACTACATAGGTACTACAATATAGTCTAGTGTCATGTAATCATGTTAAATGATGTAAGAAAAGCAATTCATAAAAGGTTCAAATAATTTAACTTTAAGTTCAAGGGTTTTCAAATATTTCATTTTTATTAGCTTCCACAATCATTCTAATTTCATCATCACCCATCTTGTTTATCAATTCTTGAGCATTGAAGGATTCCACAGGTGTACTTTTAAATTTTCTTGCAGAAACACCATCTCTAAATAAAACATCTAATTCTGCAAAAGTTCTATCTTTAGTTTCTGGCATTTCAAACCATGACCAAATAATTGCAATTAAGGTGAAACCAGCCCAAAAGAGCCCAGTTTTAGCCTTCCAATTCCATTTTGCAGGATTTAGCATTGGTGGCATGATAATCGCAATGATAATTCCTGCAATATTATAGATATTTCTTGCAATAATGACTGTTTTCTGTCTTAATCTAACTGATGGCATTTCAGCAACTGCACAATATGTGATTGGACCCACTGTGGAATCATAAGCTAAAGTGAAGACTAATAATAATGAACCAACAGCCCATGAGGAAGATTTAGAGTCACTAAACCCCAAAGCACCAGTCGTTATTAAAACAATGAATTGTATAATTAACCCAGTGAAATAAATTGTGAAACGACCCATTTTACGTGATAAAAACCATGAACCAAGAGTACCAATTAAACCCAAGACATATTGAATAATGGAAAAGTTAAAAGCCATACCATCAGCAAGACCAGCTTGCTTATAAAAATAAGTTGAATAACCCATGAATGCTGAACCAGTTATATTTTGAAATAACCAAACTAATGCTGCAATTCTTGTTCTTCTAAAATCTGGACCTTTTAAACATTCAATATATCCAACATCACCACTAATTCTTTCTTCTTCCTTTATAGTTAATTGCATCTTATTAAACATTGCATTTGAAAGAATATCTGGATCTGGCATATTACTATTAACAGTTAATAATCTTTTAATATTTTTCTTAGCTTCAGTTGATTTACCCTTTCTTGTTAACCACCAGGGAGATTCAGGTGCTAAATAAACACCAATCATGATTGGAACTGGCCAAATCCATTGAACAGCAAATGGGATACGGAAAGATTGGGCACTAGATAATGAAAGAACACCACGTAAAACACCAGATGAAATTAATTGACCAATAACCCAACAAGCATTGATATAAGTTGTTAGATAAACTCTTAATACTAATGGACAAACATCAGTTGCATACGTTATAACTAAAGTTTGTAACATACCCCAAGCAACACCTAATAAAATTTCACCAGCTAATAACATTTCAATATCAATAGCAAAGAAAACAATGAAAATAAATCCACAAATAACAGAAAGGGCAGAAATCAATGTTTTCCGATAACCATATCTATCAGCAACAAAGCCAGCAATAAATAAACCAACAAATTCACCAACATATACAGCCATTGATAAAGAAATTTGCCATTTATAAGGGATTTGATATTCATTTAAATCACTATAATATTCACCAAATTTTTCACAAAAACTTGGGAAAGCATATAAAGAATTTAATAAATTAGTATCATAACCTTCCATAATAATTGAACTTGATAAAACAATTGACCAAAATGCAGCTTTAGGAAAGGTTTTCAAACCATCTTTTAAGGTCATATTTTTTTCAGAATTTTCATTACCTTGAGCATTATCTGAAATATCCAAAAATTTAGCTAAATATTCATCAATTTGAGTATCTGAATAATCAGCATCTGAAGTATTAGTTAACTTCTTTGCAAGATTGACTTGTTTATCATGTGGATTGTTGATATCTTCAACGTATTCAGTTGACATTATCGCAATGTGGTTGAAGGAGTAAGATAAGTTGGTAATAATATAGTTATAATGGACTATTTGATACTAAGGTACACAAGATTTAAAAAATAAGGGGACATTTATGTTACTTTATATAGACTATTTGAAAATATTGAATTGTTTGTTGTTCCATGTTATTCCTGAATTCTAGTCATGATCCATGTACATATTCCCCAAAATTAGGCTAAATCAGTAAAAATATCTGTACACCGTACTCCACGATCATGAGTTTTTCCATGACGAATATTTAATATTAAGAAGCAAAACAACAGGTGTTTTTGTATGTTGTGATTTGCAACCGCGTCATTTTGAGAAAAATGCATTGTTCCCACTTTTAACACTATGAAACTTTCAAAACTATAAACTCGTCATCAACAATTTGGATTGGTTTTGGATCATGTTTGATTATTTTGAATTTAAATCACCGAAAATTCAGTCAAAACCACTCTCGGGTCTAGGCGCCAAATGCTGCAGACTCCCCGCGAGTCTCGGCCCAAAATGGAAGTCTTTGACGCATTTCGCTGACTTGAGGAAACCTTGTGGACTAGTCCCATGCAAACACAAACACAATAATTTCTCCAGAATTAAATACCTGGATGACTACAATCATGAATCATCAATATTGACCATCTGCACTAGGATGTAGTCATTTATTGCACAGTTTGCTACTGTGTGTCTTTGGTCTGTTTTTATGCTCGAGGTTGAAGTAAATCAAGAGACTGACCCATTATATGATCATTGTGAATCATCATCTCGAGAGACTGATCTGGGGTAAAATGGTACTCGGTGCGCTTTGTTGGATATACAAGATTAAAGATGAGGTGTGCTATGATAAAAAGTGGTGAGCTGGAATACTGAAACTATAGAAGACTTATTTGAATTTTTCGATCATGAAAGGCTACTGAAACGCAATAGCCTCCAGTAATATGCAGTGATATTATCTTTCATCAGAATTTCATGGAGTACTAGCTCACCACTTGAGCCACCACTTGTTCCTCCGAAATGTACAATCGCAGAAACTCTCGTTTGAACATTCTATATTATGATGTTAATCATATTCTGAAAAACTATGGTACGTGATCCATTTGTCCTTGAGACAATGTGCTGAGATATGTGTAGCGTGTCTTGAAGTGGATATGGTAGGCTAAGTACTAGTCTGGTTTTTCTCTTACAAGACCAGGATGATAAGACCATGGCTGATGCATAATGTACTAAAGAAATCGTAAAACGCACAACAACATTCCATAACCTTCTGATAACCCTCTGATAACACGGCTGCTAAATCACACCTGTTTGGTGAGCAAATTCGAGAGATTGTATCTACTTCGTAAAAGATCCTGGACTATAATAATCTTTGGTACTAAACATCCCTTCACCATCAGCTGTCAAATTCATCAATACAATCAGGAGAAGCAGTATTAACAGAACATGTTCTGTGTTACCAGCCGCACATAGTGGACAGATTATGAAGCTATTAGTATCAGCTACTTCCTTTTCTTAGTCTCAGTCGACTGTCTCCTGCTTTTGGGGGCATCAGGCCTTGTTCTGATGCTCATGATAATTAGCTATAATTCTTTTCTTCTTCTTCGGATCAAATTTCGCAAAGATTTAGTTTCAACCCCAGAATCCAACAAATATTTTGAAAACAACAACCAAAACAATAACAACTATAACAACAATAACCACAGAGTGAGAGAATTACCAACTCCATCAGCAAAGAAGAAACGAGACATCATTCACTCCTATGTGCGATTTCCCACAAACACGTAGTCTACCAAGTACTTCACCCGCATTACTTCAATTTCAAATCAAAGTGCCTTGGATATAATGGCACACATGATTTCAATGCCCCAGATTCAAGAAATATTTTAGTACCCACAGCTGAAGGTGCACAAATCACCAATAATTTATTCAAATATCATAACGAAAAACTACCCATGATGACCATGGCATATCAAATATTGAATATAGTTTAGGGGATACTATTTAAACTTGGAGATATCCAAAGAACCATATGATTGTATTTTAATTTCATTAATCAATCTATATCAATTATCAAAAGATCTTTATACAAATAAAACTATACAATGACTGTCTCAACTTATCCATGGTGGAAAGATTCCACAATCTATCAAATCTGGCCTGCCTCTTACAAAGATTCAAATGGTGATGGTGTTGGTGATATTCAAGGTATCATTTCCACATTAGATCATATCAAAAACCTTGGTGTTTCGACAATTTGGTTATCACCTCATTATGATTCTCCTCAAGATGATATGGGTTATGATATTGCAAATTATGAAGCTATTTATCATAAATATGGTACTATGAAAGATATGGATCAATTGATTGATGAAGTTCATAAGCGTGGTTTAAAATTAGTTTTAGATTTGGTTGTGAATCATACATCTGATCAACATGCTTGGTTCAAAGAATCAAGATCATCAAAGACTAACCCAAAGAGAGACTGGTATATTTGGAAAAAACCAAAATACGATGCTGATGGTAATAGACAACCTCCAAATAATTGGGTTTCTTATTTCTCAGGTCCTGCTTGGGAATATGATGAAACTACTGACGAATACTACTTGTGTCTTTTTGCTAAATCTCAACCTGACTTGAATTGGGAAAATGAAGAGACAAGACAAGGTATTTATAAATCAGCTTTAGAATCTTGGTTTAAAAAGGGTATTGATGGGTTCAGAATTGATGTTGCATCGATGTATTCTAAAAATCAAAAGTTTGAAGATGCACCAATTGTTTTCCCAGATACTAAATGGCAACCATGTGGTGAATTCCATGTTAATGGACCAAGAGTTCATGAATTCCACAAGGAAATGTTTTCTCAAGTTACTTCAAAATATGATGTTATGACTGTTGGTGAAGTTGGTCATTGTTCCAAAGAAGATGCATTAAAATATGTTAGTGCTAAAGAAAAGGAATTAAATATGATTTTTTTATTTGATGTTGTTGATGTTGGTTCAAATAAATCTGATAGATTCCGTTATGATGGATTTAGCTTGAAAGATTTTAAAGATGCAGTTAACACTCAATGTGATTTTATTAAAGGTACAGATGCTTGGTCTACAGTCTTCATTGAAAATCATGATCAACCTCGTTCAGTCACTAGATTTGGTAACACATCCACAAAGAAACTATTATTTAAATCTGCTAAATTATTAACATTATTACAAACAACATTAACTGGTACTTTATTCATTTATCAAGGTCAAGAAATCGGTATGACTAATCTACCAAGATCATGGGATATTAAAGAGTACAAGGACATCAATACAATTAACTATTGGGCAGATTTTAAACAAAAATATCCAAATGATGAAAAAAAAGCTGAAGAATTGATGGATTTAATCAATTTATTGGCAAGAGATCATGCAAGATCTCCAGTTCAATGGGATGATTCTGAAAATGGAGGATTTTCAACAGGTAAACCTTGGACTCGTGTTAATGATAACTATCCAGAAATCAATGTTAAGTCTCAAACTGGTGATCCAAATTCAGTCCTTTCATTTTGGCAAAAATCACTTAAATTAAGACAATTATATAAGGATGTTCTTATTCATGGTGATTTTGAAATCTTGGATTATGAAAATGAAAAAACTTTTACATATGTTAAATCTTCTCCTGATTCTAAAGCTTATGTTGTTTTGAACTTCAGTAATGAAAATGTTGAATTTAAACCATTAATTACTGAGGGAAAATTTGAATTGATTAATTCCAATGTTGATGATGTAAAAAATACTGTTTTAACTCCTTATGAAGGCAGAGTTTACTTAATTAAATAGAGCTGCAACATCTGCCTGTTATTGATATTGATGATTGAATATAATGTTTCTTCTTTGAATTGGGTGTGTAGAACTAATAAAGAAACTACTAGTTGCATTAATATAAGTGAAACTAATCACTTTGGAAAACGACAGATAGGTAAATTACTGTATGATGGTTTATTGTGCCAATTCCATTAATTTCAGTTTTCTCTATCGTTATGATGCTTCAAATGGGGCCGTTGAACAATTCATTACCCAAATATCACATATTCAAAGATGGAATTCATTCTTCTAATATTATGTTCAGATTGATTTGATGTCAGAATATTTTCGCGATTACTTTCAACATAAAAGTGGCGTCAAAAGCCGAAAGTTAAATGCGCGTTCAGCTTCGACTACAACTTTGATTTAAAAAGCACTTAACCATATATTGACATTAATTAATCAAAAGAATATTTCAGTCTTTTGCTATCTCAGCATTAGCAATGAAAAAAGTCATAAAGTCAATCCCACCAAAGCATTTTAGACCGTTTCAAACCTTCACAGCTTTTTCAACCGCATCATCTTCCACAATTTTTTTGATTTCTTCTTCACCAATTCTATTGATCATTTCGTCAGTATTGAACAATTCAACTTGAGCATGTTTAAATTGTCTAGCTTTAGTGCCCTCTTTAAACAAAACATCTAATTCAGCAAATGTTCTATTTTTAGTTTCTGGCATTTCAAACCAACACCAAATAATACCACATAATGTGAATCCAGCCCATAAAAATCCAGATTTTGCTCTCCAATCCCATGCAGTTGGATTTAACATATATGGTGTAATGATACTGGTGACAATACCTGCCAAATTATAAACATTTCTTGCAATAATAACAGTTTTTTGTCTTAATTTAACTGAAGGCATTTCAGCAACTGCACAATATGTGATTGGACCCACAGTTAAATCATAAATAAATGTAAAGATTAATAATAACGAACCAATACCCCATGATGCACTTGATGAATTGACAAAATCTAAACCACCTGCAATAACCAATGTTGTGAATTGACCAAGAAGTCCACAAAAGAAAATTGTAAAACGTCCCATTTTTTGTGAAAGAAACCATGAACCAATAGTTCCAATCAATCCAAGAGCATATTGAATAATGGAAAAAGTAAATGACATACTTTCATCAAGACCGGCTTGTTGATAAAAATAAGTTGAATAACCCATAAATGCAGAACCAGTGATACTTTGCAATAACCAAACTATTGCTGCAATTCTTGTTCTTCTAAAATTATCACCTCTAAAACAATCAGCATATGAAACACCTTTAGTTACTTGTTCTTCTTCTTTGATTGTTAGTTGCATTTTATTAAACATTGCATCTGCTAAAACATCTTTTTCAGGTAAATGTTCATTCAAGGTTAATAATCTTTTAATATTTTTTTTAGCATCACTTGCTCTACCAACTCTAGTTAACCACCATGGAGATTCAGGTGCAATATAAATACCAATTGCGATTGGAATTGGCCAAATCCATTGAATAGCAAATGGGATACGGTAAGAATTAGGATCTGAAGATTCTAAAACACCACGTAAAATAGAAGATGAAATTAATTGACCAATAACCCAACAAGCATTAATATAAGTTGTTAAATAAACTCTTAGCACTAAAGGACAAACATCAGTTGCATAAGTTATAACCAAAGTTTGAAACATACCCCAAACAAAACCCAACAATATTTCACCAGCTAATAACATTTCAATATTGATTGAAAAGAAAACAATAAAAATTAACCCCATTGTACTCATTAATGCACCGATCAAAGTTTTACGGTAACCATATCTATCAGCCATAATACCAGCAAAGAATAAACCAAGGAATTCACCAGTATAAACAGCCATTGATAATGAAGTTTGCCATTTAGCAGGTACTTCATATTTACCTAATTCTTCAAACCACTCACCATATTTAGCATTAAAAGCAGGGAATCCATAGAATGAATTCAATAAATTAGTATCATAACCTTCCATAATGATTGAACTTGAAATGACAAAAGACCAAGCAGCAGCTTTTGGGAAAGTTTTCAAACCTTCCTTCAAGGACATTTTCTTTTCAGCATGTTCATTACCTTGAGCATTGTTTGAGATATCTAAAAATTTTGATAGATATTCATCAATTTGAGAATCGGTGAACCTATCGGATCCAGAGTTATCTGATGCTTTTTTAGTTAATGGCTCTTCTTTGATTATAGCCTTTTCAGGGAACTTTGTATCTTCAACAAATTCTGAAGCCATGTTGGAATGAATAAAATATTGTTATTATTGTTAAGATAATGGTAGTATTAAGAGAGAGATGTCGATGATGATATACATGTAGATCATGATTTTCAAAGGATAGATTCATGAATATATATACTTTTTTAGAATGTCATAATCAATGGGGTCTTGACAGAAATCAAGGGTCCTTCTCTTTATGACACGAGGGTGTATATGTTGTTATTGTTGGAGTCATGTACTTAAAGTTCAATAATTATTTAAAGTTTATCCTGAAGTATTAACATAAAGTTCGCGTATAGGTTGTACATATTGAATAAACTAGTTTCAGTCGTAAAGTAAGAGCTTGGGAAATGAACAAAATGTGGAGTATTGGTGTCTTGGAGGAGGACTGATAAATATTCTCGTGGTAATTCATGAAAAGACTGTTCAGTCATGAGCTTGTCAAGACTTTGGGTTTTGTCAATATGGCTGGGTATTTTCCCAGACCAGGATCGAATTGATTAGTCTTTGATTGAAAGCTATAGTCTGGGGATAGAGTTGTAGATGCGTGTTCTAATCTCTTATGAATGGACTAACAAAATGTAGTCAGTTATTTGATTGACGTTAAGATGCTTCTGCACGTATACGTTCAAATTGTTAGAGATGCGATACTGATCTGTAAGTCTTTAGTGTCAATTCTTCAACGTTACTTCTAAAAAGGTTTAATCGTTATATGATGAGAGTCATATATTTATCGTTGAAACTCTCGCCTCAAATGTTCTAAGATGTAGGTTTTTCATCCAATCTACAATATTGCACATGAAAATACTAAGATCATGACATATTAACTTCAGTTGTATCAACCAAACAGCAAAGTATATACAATCCTGCAGAAAACCTACTCCACATTGTTCCTTTTCAGTTTGTTTAGTTCAGAGTGAGACTCTAATAATTTTTAATTCTCAAATCATCAGCTGGGTATGACTTCCTTCTTAAAATTGAGTGATGACCTGGTTACCAAGAATTTTAAGAAGATGATTCATTCAGGCATTGATGTTTGGTTTCTTATATCGCTTCAATTATCGTCAGGATTACTTCTTCATTTGATCAAGATTTCAAGCAGCCAATCAGCTAGGTCATTGCCAAACAATTTTACCCAAGAGTATATGACATACGGGTCTGATAAAAATAAAATCATGACAAGAAGTATAATCTGGGGAGTATTTACACCAACTATAGTATGGTTCTGAATTGAAGGGCATTCCCGGTATTGGTCATGAATGTTAAAAAGTTCCTTTATAGCTTGACCACATATATAATTATTTGTCACAAGCCTTTGATACACTCTACATAAACTTTTTCATAATAGTTTTCTTCTTCATGTCGGTTGCTGTGATGAACACCAAACCTTACTGGTTCTATTTGAAATATCATTATTTATTTTTTCAAAAGCTTTTAACAGTGTAGAATGAGATGGTTTATAAGTGCGGTCGTCAATACTCTATACTATAATCTAACTTTTTGTCACAATTATAGAAGGTGTGTCATGATAAATTTCTGGGGATTAATGAATATTTAGTGTTGATTAATTCAAAGTTTATACTGCCGTTATACGAAAGCTGCCAACGCTCTGCGGAACATTTAGAGTAGAGAGTCGCATCAACACATACATAGCATGAATATCCAATGACTGTCTACCAAATTTGTACTTTATCTCAAACAACAGAGCTATTAGTTCAGATATTGTATTCTGAAAGCTCGGAAGTGACCAGACACCTACCCGATTAATTTCGCGAACTTTTTATATAGGTTTGTGTAAAAAATCATTCAATGTTTAACCTCTTCCACATTATCGAATACACTAAGTGCAGAGATGTCGATTAAAGGAACAGGATGCTAAGGGCGGGGGGGGGCAGAACGTAGCGGTATGACTTACGAATTGGTTGTGTGAAAGGTCAGAATGAATATTTCAAGCTGCTAAATTTCATGTCTACTTTCGGCGGTTATTCATAGATAAGTACTATCTGGCTGGTAGTGGGTTTGTAATGATATGTTAGTTGCTGACTGATACTCTAGATAAATGTCAAATGTATCTGTTCTATGGAGGAGCAAAGCTCAAAGCTTGAAGTTTGATCTCAGTTAATGTTGTTATACTCACTACTATAACAGATATTTACAAAATTTACTCATCATTGAATTAAATACATACAATAAAACATAACCTGATAAAAAATAGAGAGCAAAAAGGTTTGAAGGGAAAAAAGATAGAGTAACTTGGAACCTCATTGTTTTAAAAGAAGAATTAGGTTCAAATATGGTTATGTTAAAATTTCAGACTTTTTCAGCCTTTTCAATTGCATCAGCTTCAACAATTTGTCTAATACCATCTTCACCTATCTTATGAATTAATTCTTCAGTGTTGAATGATTTAACTTCAGTGGACTTGAACTTTCTAGCACTGACCTTTTGACGGAATAAAGTATCCAATTCAGCATAAGTTCTATCTTTGGTTTCTGGAAATTCAAACCAAGTCCAAATGATACCTAAAAATGCAAACCCAGCCCAGAATAACCCAGTCTTAGCTTTCCAATTCCATGCAGTTGGATTCAACATATATGGCATGATTATTGCAATAATTATACCTGCAATGTTGTAAATATTTCTTGCGATTATCACTGTTTTTTGTCTTAATCTAACGGATGGTATTTCAGCAACTGCACAATAGGTAATTGGACCAACAGTCAAATCATAAATAAATGTGAATACCAATAATAATGAACCAACAGCCCACGAAGAACCTTTACTTTTGGAGAACCCTAACGCACCAGTGATGATTAATATAATAAATTGACCACATATTCCACTGAAATAAATTGTGAAACGTCCCATTTTTTGTGAAAGAAACCATGAACCAATAGTACCAATCAATCCCAAGACGTATTGGATAATTGAAAAAGTGAATGACATTGAATCAGCTAAACCAGCTTGCTTATAAAAATAAGTTGAATAACCCATGAATGCTGAACCGGTTATATTTTGAAATAACCAAATCATTGCTGCAATTCTTGTTCTTCTGAAATTACCACCTTTGAAACAATCTGAATATGAGACACCGCTTGTGATTTGCTCTTCCTCTTTAATTGTCAATTGCATTTTATTAAACATGGCGTCAGCTAAAACGTCACGATCTGGTAAATGCTCATTGACAGATAACAAACGTTTAATATTTTTTTTAGCTTCACTCGATTTGGCTTTTCTTGTTAACCACCATGGAGATTCAGGTGCTAAATAAACACCAATCATTATTGGAATTGGCCAAACCCACTGAATAGCAAAAGGAATACGATAAGCATTATGATCAGTTGAATCTAAAACACCACGCAAGATACCAGAAGAAATCAATTGGCCAATAACCCAACAAGCATTAATATAAGTTGTTAAATAAACTCTTAGCACTAAAGGACAAACATCAGTTGCATAAGTAACAACAAGAGTTTGTAACATACCCCAACCAAGGCCCAAAAGAATTTCACCAGCTAATAACATTTCGATATTGATGGAGAAGAAAACGATAAAAATAAAACAGGTGACAATAGTCAAAGCAGAGATTAAAGTTTTACGATAACCATATCTATCAGCAATAATACCAGCAGCAAATAAACCAAATATTTCACCAACGTTAACAGCCATAGATAAAGAAGTTTGCCATTTAGCAGGAATTTGATATTCACCTAAGTCTGGATAATATTCACCATATTTTTGACAAAACGCTGGGAAAGCATAAAAAGAGTTTAATAAATTTGTATCGTAACCTTCCATAATAATGGAACTTGAAAGAACAAATGACCAAAACGCAGCTTTTGGGAATGTTTTAATACCTTCTTGCAAAGACATGGCTTTTTCTGAATGCTCATTACCTTCTGCATTGTTTGAAATATCCAAGAATTTAGCCAAGTATTCATCAATCTGATTATCAGAAAAATCAAGAGAGTTGTCTGATAGTTTCTTGGTTAAACCATCCTGAACTTGAATGGCTTGCTCAGGTTTTTCAATGTTTTCAACAAATTCAGTTGGCATTATGATTAAATTGTTAAACTTAAGTGATTATTATATATGTTGATTTACAAGTCATGAATGATTCTGAGATCGTCAATCAAGGGTGATTGTGACAGCTATATATACTTCGTGTCAATTTTTTACTAGATTATGGAGTCATGGGAATTATGAGTATTTGATGACTGTGTCATTCACAGAATACAAGGAGATATTTGCAGTATTGGTCAAAACAATGTTCAAATTATCACGGTTGCAAAGTTTCTTGCTTGAATTAATGATTGGGAATTTTTTCAAGGTGAGAAACAACAAGTTTTCCCCCCTTCTTCATGCAGTGTTATTATTGTATGTTTAGCTGAAAATGATTGAAAAATAGATAGTTGTGAATAAAACCCGGCACTTGTTGTTCAAATACTCCATGTGCAGTCTAAAGATAATCACCTAACTTTAATGAGACTCACTGATTGTATAATTGTGGTCTGGGGTAAAATTTTACGAATTGACGTGCATATCAGATTAAAGCTGCCATTTTAAATTGTTATCAAATATAATATTCCGATGATGTTTAAAGCGTTGTTAACTTTCCTTGACATTATATTTATTGAAATGTATTGATTTATCATATGTTTATCTAAAGAATAGTGTACGAATCATGTACAAGCTCTAAGATACAAGAATTAAGCTAAGGTTCGAGATAGCTTGATTGTCAAAAGCTCTAAATTTCCAAGAATAATGTACAATCACACTTGAATTTCAAAATTATGATTCATGTCATTTTCCAACAACTGAATCACCAAAAATCTGGAGAAAATTTAATGAACTCGCGTGGTATGGAGTACACTGACCAGATCTCAAAGTTCGTGAGTCAGTGAGGCAATGAATGTCCTTAAAAGTCCAAAATGATGTATGTTTCACTTACGATAATTGTCATTGGTGGTATTATTCCGAGAATTGATGCTAATATTATTTTGTTGAAAGGTTACCACAATCAATTGTTTCAAATTATTTCTGTGTCTTCGCCTTGTATTCGCAATGACTCTCGGACAAAACTAACATACATAAAGATGGGGTTATAAGTTTTCAGTGATCATCAAGGTCTAGCGGTCGGTCTAGAGTGACGTGGTCTAGACCTCTCATTATCTTCACCGGGACTAGATACTAGTCCACAATTAGGTTGATAATAAAACAACATGATGGAAAGCAAACACTAAAGTTATTTATCCATAAAAAAATACAAAATCTTCGGGAAGAATTTCGTTGAGATTGGGAAGCAAAATAATGACCCAGTGGGAAAAGGCGGGCAGATTCATCTGGGGTCAATACGAAGAATGGATATCATTAATGAAGTGCCATCAACTGGTTGATCGCTAAACATTACTGAAATGCGTTTAGCATTAGCTATCGGGATAGTTTCTCGCAAAGACTATGAGGGAATACAGATAAAGGTCATTGACAATAGTTGTAATGACATTCGATAACAAGGAAACTAACAAGGGAAAGGGACTAAGGTTCATGCTTTCCAAAATGCAATCCGGAAAAGAATAGCCTAGGAACTCCAGATTTTGACTGTTTATTTTGATTTGGACAATATAGCGAAAAACAAGCTGGAGATGGTATCACACCCACAAGTATTCATACCGAGAATTGATACCAAATTCCACGGATAGTCGACCCACATTATTTAAACCTTTGAAAATGCTCATTAAAATATCATCAACAAGAATTCAAAACCCACAAAGAACCTTACAAATACAATATATCAAATAATAAACCAAACATTTCAAGAATGACAGTCTCAACTTATCCATGGTGGAAAGACGCTACAGTCTATCAAATCTGGCCAGCTTCATATAAAGATTCAAATGGTGACGGTGTTGGTGATATCCCAGGTATAATTTCCACACTAGATCATATCAAAAATCTCGGTGCTTCAGTTGTTTGGTTATCACCTCATTACGCTTCACCACAAGATGATATGGGTTATGATATTTCTGATTATGAAGCTATCTATGAAAAATATGGTACTATGGATGATATGAATAAAATGATTGATGAAGTTCACAAGCGTGGTATGAAGTTGATTTTTGACTTGGTTATTAATCACACTTCTGATCAACATGCTTGGTTTAAAGAATCAAGATCTTCAAAAGATAGTGATAAAAGAGATTGGTACATTTGGAAGAAGCCAAAGTATGATTCTGAAGGGAAAAGACATCCTCCAAACAACTGGTTATCTTATTTTTCAGGTCCAGCATGGGAATATGATGAAGAAACTGATGAATATTACTTGTGCCTTTTCGCAAAGTCTCAACCAGATTTGAACTGGGAAAACGAAGATACCAGAAATGCCATATACAAATCAGCTTTAGAATTCTGGTTTAAAAAAGGTGTTGATGGTTTTAGAATTGATACTGCTGGTATGTATTCCAAAGATCAAAGATTTTTAGATGCACCTATTGTTTTTCCAGATCAAGAATGGCAACCATCAAACGATTATACCACAAATGGTCCAAGAATTCATGAGTTCCATAAAGAAATGTTTGAAAAAGTCACATCTCATTATGATGCTATGACAGTTGGAGAAGTTGGCCATTGTTCTAAAGAAGAAGCTCTAAAATATGTTAGTGCGAGAGAAAAGGAAATGAATATGATGTTTTTGTTTGATATCGTGGAAGCTGGTTGTGATCATAAAGATAGATTCCGTTATAATGGATATACTCTAAAGGATATCAAAGATTCTATTTACAATCAATGTGATTTCATTAAAGGTACAGATGCTTGGTCAACTGTTTTCATTGAAAATCATGACCAACCTCGTTGTGTTACAAGATTCGGTAATACTGACAATAAGTTATTATTATTCAAATCTGCTAAATTGTTAGCATTGTTACAAACAACATTAACTGGTACTTTATTCATTTATCAAGGTCAAGAAATCGGTATGACTAATCTACCAAGATCATGGGATATTAAAGAATACAAGGACATTAACACAATTAACTACTGGACTGCATTCAAAGAAAAATATCCAAATGATGAAAAAAAAGCTGAAGAACTAATGGATTTAATTAATTTATTGGCCAGAGATCATGCAAGATCTCCAGTTCAATGGGATGATTCTGAAAATGGAGGTTTTTCAACAGGTAAACCTTGGACTCGTGTTAATGATAACTATCCAGAAATTAATGTTAAAGCTCAAACAGGTGATCCAAACTCTGTTCTTTCATTTTATACCAAATCCATCCAATTAAGACAATTATATAAGGATGTTTTCATTCATGGTGATTTTGAAATCTTGGATTATGAAAATGAGAAAACTTTTACATATGTTAAATCCTCTCCAGATTCTAAAGCTTATGTCGTGTTAAATTTTAGTAATGAAAATGTTGATTTTAAACCTCTTATTGAAGGTGATTTGAAATTGATAAATTCTAATGTTGATGATGTCAAAGATGGTGTATTGAGCCCTTATGAAGGTAGAGTTTATTTGGCTGATCAATAGGTCACGAGTTGATGCTTTGTTCATTGTTTAATTAATCTTATTTATAACGGATAGTATAACATTTCCAAACAATGATGTTTGTTATAACATGATATGAGTGTAGTTTTAATGTCATTATAATATATTTTAGTAAAAAAACGTATTCTTATTCAAAATTGTGACATAATATTACAAAAGTAGCCTACAACGATGTTAAAATTTTATTCTTATATAGTCATTTTTATTCATAAAAAGGGCGCATTTAATATCACAGTTCAGTTATTTGATTTGATTGAACAGCGGAAGGCGTGGGAGGTATATAATAACACATTGTAAACTGTGAATAAGGGGATAGACCAGTTTTCATCTCTTCACTCATTGGATCATTTGGACTGATCAAATTATTTGCCTGTTGACCAATTTGTAGTTCTTGCGGTCTTCCATTCTCATTTTGAGAAGGAGTGTTTTGCTGATGATGATGGCGATGTTGTTGTTGTTGTTGTTGTTGTTGTTGTTGTTGTTGCAGTTGTTGCTGGGATGGCGGCTCCATTAAAAGATCAAAGGGATCCGGTTGCCTAAATGTTATTCTTTTTGATTCAATCAACTTCTCAATTTTAGAGAATAAATTTTGAGGTAAGTGAACATCAGGTCCTTTAAACTTTAGAATCATTCCAAAAATTGTATTCAATTGATCGAATGCCAATGAAGATTCACGTTGATGAGTAGACATAATAGAAACTGAATATAATGAATCTGCAATTTCTAATAATTTATAACAAACACCCGGTGTACCATTTGATTCATATGCAAATACTGGTAGATCTTTTGTTTGTGTTAGGAAATCGTGTGCAATTTTCATGGGAAATTTAACACTAAAACAATTATCCATTGATTCATTTTGATTTATTAGGAAATTTTCAGATGATATTAACCAACCAAGACTTTGAAACCAAGATTTTGATAAAACGATATTTAATTTTTGAGAATCATTTGCAATTTTATTTTGTTCGATGGTTTTATTCAATTTGGATTGCATCTGTCCAATCCATTGTCTTTTCATATCTGTTGTTTGATTTTGTAAAAAATCTTGAAACATTGATAAATCTGCATCTGCTAATTTACCATTATCAGAGTCTGATAAGAGTAATTTGTGGTTGATTTCTTGGAAAAATTGTTTCTCTGTAGCTGAAAACACTTCAACTAATTCAGTAAATCCCAATAATAATTCAGGATATTCTTCATCTTGTAATGATGGCATATCAACAGTGGGATCTAATAGTACTGGTAATTTCTCTTGGAAACAAGTATATCTTTCAGTAACTAACAACATGTAATAAATTTTCTTACATCTATGGATTTCTGCACTTGATTTCCCCGGATATGCTTCTGGATCATGTAAACCAAGCATTTGAGCCACCGAAATAGCTTCTCTTAAGTAAACAACAGCACGTTTACCACCACCAGTAATGTTCCCATAATACATATGAATGAAAAAACTTGTAAGTAGTGTATCAATTGTAGGATCTATTTTATCTTCAAAAAGATATTTGACTCTTTTAGCTTCTTGAGCATATTCATCAGCACTTAAGGCATTTTCAACATTTATCACACCAGCAGCAGAGCTCAAAAACCTAACTTGAACTGCAATGGTTGCACACACTGCACAACATAATTGATAAGCAGGTGCATTCCTTTCATCAAGAGTAACTTTCCCATTGTTTGTAGAGTTTGATATACCTTGTTGACCAATAATGTTATTATCAATGATTTTGGAGACAAGATGTGCCACAGACAATACTGGCCAAAGACCATAATACCAAGTTTGATATATTTGTAGATATGGTAATAGCTTATCCAGTGGTATATTACAAGTTACAACTTGATTTGAATTTGGAGTTGGATCCACAGGAAGTTGAGACGGAGCTGAAAGTGGAACATTAATTGGAACATTAGATTGGGTAAATGTATTTTGATTCACCCTTTCTAGTTGACTATTACCTTTAGATAATAAATTGACTATTTGATCCCTTGTTTTTTGTTTGATTCTTTTTGGACCTGATTTATGACGGACTCTAACACTTGTACATTCCAATGAATGATTAATACAATTGGAACAACTTCCTGTTTGACTAGTAGCGAGATCACAGCGGACTCTCCTGACAGCACAGGCATCACATGGACGACTAACAACACGTTTCCTGTTCACTTTACCCTTGTTATTAGTATCAGCGGCTGTATTCATTTTGAATGAATTCAATGAGTTTGATGAGTTTGAAGAAGTTAAAGACATGTAATGAGATGTCATTTAATACATATTATCCAGCTTGTTTATCCAATCGGTTATCTTGATAGCAAATGATCAATATCAATTGCCGTTTAATGGTATCTAGCTTGTAAAGGCATTGATTAAAGAGAAAAGAAGGACGTTTTAGAAAGTGTTTTAATTTTGAATGATCATTTTAATTCGTAAAGTAGTCAGTCCCCAACAGTATTTCTGGGGAAGGAGAAATAAATTGTTTCAGACCAAAGCAGCTGGGCGGAGAGGAAACTAGACCTTGGTCTAGGCCAGGCGTTTTCGCTTTAGACAGCTCAACTTTGCAAAAACCCTGATCTCAGGTTTGGTCTGGATTGAAGCCAGACCCGAATATCTGGGACTATTCCAAAGATCCTGCACCGGGTAATAGGTCCTAGACCACTCCGTGAGCCTCACAGTTGTGATCAACCTATGTAAGCTGAATTTTTTAAAAGTAGGATCTTTGGCCGAGTGGTTTAAGGCGTTCGACTCAAGATCGAATATCGTAAGATGCAGGAGTTCGAATCTCCTAGGATCCATTATTTTTTTTGCCTTGTTGTAGTATTCAATTACTTTGAAACTACATTAGAGCCTCTCAAATTTTTTTCAAATAGCGAAACCTCTTCACAAGGTGGTCCCATCTCATTGGCACTTTATTTGGCTTCTAATGTAGTCTTCTGATGATGATAAACCGTTGAGTCATAAAGAATTATCTGACTGTCAATTTTCGTGTGACAGTTTTGACCGATGGCCATGAAAATAGAAAATTCAAACCCCATTCAAGTCATAAACAAATTGATCATCAGTTCCAATAACTCAACAAAAATACATCGTTTGAGTATGGTAGAGAAAACCTAGTACCAGTAAAACTCATTATAAAGACATAGCTTTTTCTTCAAGTCCAAGCGATGAATAATCATTCTCGAAAATCGGGTCGGCTGACACAATAACAATGGTGTGGTTTCAATGATTCACGTGAGATTGACCCATTTTACTAAAATATTCAACACGATTTATTCATTATTAGTACAACTCCTGGTTCCACCACAGGCAGTTAATGAAGAAGATCACCCATATAAACGAGATCATACACCGAAGGTAAAAGCAGAAAAAAAAACATATAAAGGATCAATGATGTCTATTTTTTCAACTTTCATTTCAACTTCACTTATTGAACAATTGATCAATTGATCTTATTAAAAAATAAATTATAATTAACTTATACAATGCCATCTCATTTCGATACATTGCAACTTCATGCTGGTCAAGAAGTTGAAGGACCTCATAATTCAAGAGCGGTTCCAATCTATGCCACCTCATCATATGTTTTCAATGATTCAAAACATGGTGCTGAATTATTTGGTTTAGAAACTCCTGGTTATATTTATAGTAGAATTATGAATCCAACTCAAGATGTTTTTGAAAAAAGAATTGCTGCTTTAGAAAATGGTGCAGCAGCATTAGCTGTTTCTTCAGGTCAAGCTGCTCAATTTACTGCATTAGCAGGATTAGCACATTCTGGTGATAATATTGTTTCAACTTCATTTTTATATGGTGGTACTTATAATCAATTAAAAGTTGCATTTAAAAGATTTGGTATTGAAACAAGATTTGTTGATGGTGATTCAGCAGAAGATTTTGAAAAATTATTTGATGAAAAGACAAAAGCTGTTTATTTAGAATCTATTGGTAATCCAAAATATAATGTTCCAGATTTAGAAAAAATTACAAAAATTGCTCATAAACATGGTATTCCAGTTGTTGTTGATAATACATTTGGTGCTGGTGGTTATTTTATTAAACCAATTGATCATGGTGCTGATATTGTTGTTCATTCAGCAACAAAATGGATTGGTGGTCATGGTACTACAATTGCAGGTGTTGTTGTAGATTCAGGTCGTTTCCCATGGAAAGATTATCCAAAAAAATTCCCACAATTTTCTGAACCTTCAGAAGGTTATCATGGTTTAATTTTGAATGAAGCTTTTGGTAATTTAGCATTTATTGGACATGCAAGAACTGAAATTTTAAGAGATATTGGACCAGCATTAAGTCCATTTGCTGCATTTTTATTAATTCAAGGTTTAGAAACTTTATCATTAAGAGTTGAAAGACAAGCTGAAAATACATTTAAATTAGCTAAATATTTGGAAAAATCAGAATATGTTTCATGGGTTTCATATCCAGGTTTAGAAAATCATCCATATCATGAAAATGCTAAAAAATATTTAAAAAATGGGTTTGGTGGTGTTTTATCATTTGGTGTTAAACCATTAAAAGATGTTTCAAAAGATGTTTTCAAAGCATCAGGTGTTCAAGTTGTTGATAATTTAAAAATTGCATCTAATTTAGCAAATGTTGGTGATTCTAAAACATTAGTTATTGCACCATATTATACAACACATCAACAATTAAGTCATGAAGAAAAAATAGCATCTGGTGTTAGTGAAGATTTAATTAGAGTTAGTGTTGGTACAGAATTTATTGATGATATTATTGAAGATTTTGAACAATCTTTTAAAACAGTTTTTGGTAATTAAAGATGTGATATGTGTGTATATGAATAATTAGAAGTTTGATTTATGAATAGATTGAAATTGTAGTGGATGTATGTAACGGATAAAGAAATTTCAATTATCTTTTAGGACCTTTATTGTTTAAACTTTGAAAGAAACTATAATCTACAATTAGTGATTTTTCACACCTGAAAAAAAACACTCATTTATAATATGATGAAGAGCCAATTTTCAAGACTCAAAGTCTTTCGATTTTTCAAATTGATGAACGGTACCGTTACCTTTTCCTCTACGTATTCTCAAACAGTTCCAAATTCCCAACCCCCAATTGTTACTACATTAAAACTAGCTAAAAAGATCTACATATCATCACAGCCCTAAATTAGGTTTGACCTCAAATATCATCAAATCAGATCGATGATTATTGTAATTTGGAGGAAGTTTGCCCCGGTTTTATTTCGTGGTATTCTTGAAATATCAGCTCATTTCATAAAATCGATCGACTTTTCAAACTCTCTTCATCGTTACGCGCAAATGTGTTCCCCAGGATCAACGACAATAGTAATTTGTATAAAAAGATGAGGATATCGCTTAAAGTCTCGTTTATAACATTTAACACAACTCTTCTCTACTCATTACAAACATGATACCCAGATGTTCAAATGCATCAGCAGCAGCTCTATCAACTTCATCAAACTCCATACAAATTTCCTAACCCATTCCTGGCCCAACCACTCCACCGGAATCACGTGCCATTGTTTTCCCGTTTTCGGAATCTCGCTCTTTCTGAGGAGAAGAGCTGAGTTTGGAAGTTGGAGAAGGGATTGACTCGAAAGTATAAAAGCGGATTGAAAGAACACTCCAAATTTGCACTTTTGTGGATTGATCACTTATTTATAGTTGGATGAGAGGTATATGTCAAATTTACCAGATCTAGTTTTGATGTTGTTGGTGGATAATGTTCAAATAATCTGGTTGTCGGGTTCGAGTGCTTAAGACGTAACAATATCCCAGCCAAATCACAAAAGCTAGAAAGAGATGATGAAATTTATCCCTACGGTTAGGCTGAATGGTAATCAAACAGACTGGCAATTTGCCACTGAATTTGATATTGAAGGGCTATATAGGGAGGAGGAAAGAAATAATTGGGGGGTGGAAAAGATAAACAGAGACATGGTGAATCAATCGATTGACCCATATAGTTTTAAGGGTAAACAGGATAGCAAACTACCAAAGCACTAATTTCCATCACCAATTGCTATGTAACCAATTGCTATGTCTTTGAATATCAATAACAATCATAGATGCCAATGGGTATCCAATTATGTCCCCAAGAATTGAATCAAAAACGGTTTCATGAACTTTATCTACACAGCTGTTGAGTGTTTTGACGCTCTCTTCATCAAAAACAACTTATCAAGGTTCAACATCAATTTCAAAAGTTCCAGTTGTCCATTTCTCGTAATTGTCCCTCTTTTGTGCTTTTATCGTTTCCATAGCATTAGTTTAAAAGATTATGTATGTTTTCATTTCAATTAACTTGAACTGAACAAAATCAAGCATTTCCATTGGCTGTTCGGGTTTTTCGTCGTTTTATGTGGCATGCATGTCCTTTTTTTATAAATTGCAAATTGTCCTAAACGTTGGAAGCTTTGAGAAAAAACAAGACAACAACAAGTTTAGGGAAAATTTTATTCACAACCAGCTATTTAAATGATCTACAATTTTACTGGATTCACAAATTTTGACTGGATGATTAGGAATCGGATTCAAAGAAATTTTCAAAAGATTGTGGAAAGGGGGTGTATTTCATCGTTTCTGACTCCCTGAAATTTACTACTGGTCATTTATACGATGATGAAAGAAGTCTTTGTTAGCTGGTGATTTTATGACTTGAAGATTCGGACGTTCGTTTAACTTGGATGTGATCAATTTTTGTGATTTGATGCTCACTTATACATGTCTTTTTTTTTTCGCCTTTTTGCCTTTCTGCCTTTTTTTTTGCCTTTTTTGGCCTTTGAACTTCAGAGATTTTGGTGAAGATTTGGATTTTTTAGTTCGCTGTTAAGTGACTTATCTCGACATCATGAAATTACAGACTTGAAGTTGGGAAGATAGATATGAGTTTGAGACCATCATTTTGAATAAAAGATTTGATGATTGTATTGAGGACAATACTTTCATTCAATGAAAATCATATAGCATATAACTAAACTAGTTTTTTTTTAATCTAGTTTATTGATCCATCATTACCATCTCGTCAGCGTTCACAATTTGTATCAATTTTTTTTTTTGCAAAGCTTTCAATTCCCTGTGTTTTCCAAATTTCCATTGCCGCTTGAAATATTTCCGGGACATTTTTCAAATTTTCTTAAAATTTAATCAAGTTGAAATTTTGTTTGGGATTCGGGACATATATTAATTAAATCCGGGAAATGGTTGGCCAGGCAGAAAGGTTGGGAGAAAATATTGGACTGAGTTAAGGCAGAGCTCAGACAGAAGTTAGAGGGAGTTGGTTAGAGGAAGCTAGACAGGGAATCGGGACTCGCACGCACAGAGTTAAATCATTTCGGTGTAACTTTTTAGGGCTTATTTTTAACAACATTTTGTGTTTTTTGTGTCAATTATTGATACTAATACATACTGATCTGTAATATAAAATGAATATTTCTTAAAATGAAACCATGTAGAATTGATACAACAACTGTCATTAATAATTTGGTATCGTCTTATTCTACAGTGTTTAAAATAGACTTTTCCTTATCATGTGTCAATTGATATAGTGGAAATTTACGAGAAGTGTCTATTAGATAATGAGCTCTAGTGGAAAGGGCCCAAACTTAAGATTGAGAATCACTTGATCGATTTGGATATTATTGCTATTGGGATTGAGTGAAAGCAACATTATAGTTTCAATTATGACTCTCAGTATTTCAATTAGATGGCTATATATATCATAATTCTGTATTTCGGTAACACGTAATTCTAATTCTTTTAGGCTATATAGGACCGGCTTTCATCGTTATCAACTGCAGTTGATCCAAACGACCTCAAATATAATAATTCAAAAGAATATCTTCAAGATAATAGTCTATAATTATCAATTTTATTAGTTTCGACTAAAGATGTTATATTCACCATGGGAAATTCAAAAAATTATCATCTGTCTGATCATTAACACTCATAACTCTAAACTAACGACGTATAGCAATTTTGCTATAACCAGCTATAACTAACTTTCCAACGTCGACGTCACCTAATAATTTGATTTTGAAACCTAATCAAGGTTTGATAGCCATCAAGGCATATAAGAACACCCTATATATATGTAGAGATTAGAAAACTATAATTATAATCCTGATTCACCATTTGGTATTTGATATATCATGGGTGTCTGGGACAAGAATAATTGACACCTTCATTTATTGATCCCATGATATTTCTCCCCCATCGGCCCAAGTTCCTTGTTTCCCAGATTGTGACAAGACCGATCTCGATTATCTCTGCCTAGCTTTCAGAAAGAAGTTGAGCCTAGCAGCCAAAGAGAGATGAAGAGGAAAATTGTGTTAGCGCCTGGTGAGAAATTGGGTGTTAAAATTTGCAAACATTTAGGTGGGAAAACTTGAAATCCCGGGATAAAAGCGTGTCTGCACCACTGATGGAATAGATAAGAGGTGTGAATTGAGAAACATGGGATTTTATATGAAATAAATTAATGAAAGTGAAAATAAGTATTGGAAGAGCAACTATATTACTCTCCTTCTATTATATGATTTCTTCTACCCCGAACCTCCTCACTACAATCCTCACTAGCTTTTCCACCTGGTCTCTATATTCACTAGCTCTTCATTGATCCAACGCTTGTCCCGCGAAAAGCGAGAGAAGCTGAGAAGCCTGCATGTAATAAGCGGACATATGCATCTCTTGCGTTGTGTTCCCGTTTCTTTTTGTCCAATGCACGGGACATTTCCAGCACTTCAATATAGCTTTACGTTAATACTCATCTCTGCAATTCCTCAACAACATTTGCACAATTTATAAATGAATCGTATTCCTTATTTACAAATTACTTATAGATTGTGTGTGTTTTGCCTTAGAAACCAATAAATAGTCCAAAAAAAAAACCCCCAGGTTTTACAGGTGACTACTAAATCACAAAATCAGTATTTGGATAAGACTCATTTGCAATACTTTAGTCTAGTGCAACAACAAATTTGTACAAATATAACCAAAACTTCTCTGATTGAAGACAACTATAAGAAGATTCATCATTATATTTCAATCTCATATTTATCACTCATCTCACACTAATTAACTATTCTTATCATCCCCCCATCATTTATTAATTATTTATAACTCCCCTCCATCTTTTTTTGCCTATATTCACGTTGTTCATTATTTATTAAATATCACTAAATCTCATTTTTAATGTCTTGGACAGATTATTCACAGTATAATCAAGTTAATACCGGTACAACAACTCCATTATCTACAATTTCAAACAATAATAGTACCAATAATCTAGCTCAAGAGCTCAATACTAAATTGGTCAACTCAACTGGTAATAATTTATTAAATTTGGCACAATTTGGTACTCCAACTGGCTTTAGTGCAAATCCTGTCAATAATTATACAAGTGCACCTTCAACGGTCTCATCAGTCTCATCAGACTCATTAGGAGAATTTCAAAAGAAGCAAGGAAACAATTCAAATACAATTAGTAACAACAATAATAATAACAATAATAACAACAATATGGGTACACAGATTGATAGTTATTTTGCAAATGATGAATCATCACAAGTTTCTTCAAATTTTTGGAATTTAAATCAAAATCAATTACAACAATTGCAAAACTTGTCATCATCACAGCCAAAATTCTCCTCTTTAAACGAAAATAATGGATCTAATTTCACAAATGGTGCCACAATTGGTGATCAACAATCCCAAGCACAAGGACAAGATAATCAGTTCAGAAATACACTTGAAGAGGAAAGTTTTTTACAAAACCAAGTTAATCAATCATTAAATAATGATTTATGGGCAAACACAAATTATCAATCAGGTGGTGATGGATTAACAAGTCCAAATATTAACCCTAATCAACAGAACAATCTCTCTTCTGAACAACATTTATTTGATTTGATTAAATACGGATATTCTGGGGGTGAGAATAACTCCAATACTAGTAGTGGTTTAAATACTGGTGTTAATAGTGTTCATAGTGGTAATAGCAACCAGTTTTTCTCAAACACTATGCAAAACACCTCTTTTAATCAAAATTTAAATAATAATAATGTTAATAATGTTAATAATGGAATGAGTTATACTGCTTCAACAACTCCATTACCTTCAACTCCATTATCAAATACTTCACCTGAACAAATGAATTTTGGTCAAAATAATTATACTCAACAAGTTCAACAACAACAGCAATTACAACAATTACAACAACTACAACAGTTACAACAATTACAAAGTCTACAAGGATTACAGGGGTCTCAAGATCAAACAGCAACACCAACTTCCCTTGGTTCATTACAAGGTGTTGGAAATGGTGGTAATTTGTTACAAAGCTATCAACAACAACAATTATATCTTGAACAATTACAACAACAACATCAACAATTATTACAAAATCCTTTATTCATTCAACAACAAGCACAATTAGTTTCTCAACAATTGCAACAATTGCAATTACAATTACAATTACAAAAACAACAAATTGAATCAACAACTCAACAGTTGAATTCCAATAATAATAATAATAATAAGGATAATTCAGTCCCGTTAACTGAAGAAAACTTGATAAAACTTCAACAAACTCCTAAAGATGCTTCACAACAAGATTCACAACCTGCAGTTTCTACAAGTTCATCAACTGGTGATAAATCCGCAGTTAATACAGAATTATACAAGACTGAATTATGTTCAACTTTTACCAAGACTGGTTCATGTCCATATGGGAATAAATGTCAATTTGCTCATGGTGAGAATGAATTAAAGATTGTTAATCGTGGATCTAAATATAGATCAAAACCATGTGCTAATTGGACAAAGACTGGTGCTTGTAGATATGGGACTAGATGTTGTTTTAGACATGGGAATTGATGAGATGTTGGTGTTATTATTTTTGTGTTTGTTTGCTTTTTCGATTTTTTGATATGTTCAGTGTGTGCTTATAGACTTTGTGATTTATGTGATTTATTATTTTTGTGAATTTTCTCATATCATTATTGATTGTCATTTATAATCTGGTGAAGCTGTTATCAAATGCGGCTTGATCCATGATTTATTTATCTATCTATATCTTATTTATTTTAAACTTATCTATTACTTATTATTATTATTATTAATGACTATTTATAAATATTTATAAATATTCCTGTCCAACTTGTTATATATTTTCTGATTATGATGACGAATAGTTTGTAATATAATATTGTGTTTTAATATTAATTCGTGTAGAATCTATTCAAAATCATATCATGTTCAAATCTTTTTAAATCTCATCAATTTCACTTATGAATTGTGCATTTTCGTACCCTTGAAAAATTGAAGATCAAGATCGACAACCAAAATTATTCTTTAGAGTATAAATGATCAAAATAATCCTTTAATATGGTTATACTTGAATCTAGGAATTTTATCAATGATAGAATAAAAAAAAAAACAAGCTGGATCAAGATGGCCATCTCTTACAATCTTAAGGACACAAACCTATTTAAACCATTAAAAGTTGGTGATGTTACACTGAAACATAGAGTCGCATTAGCTCCACTAACCAGATGTCGTAATGATGATGAGTTCGTTCCATTGGATTGGACTATTACAAATTATGACCAACGTTCTAAAAGGGAGGGCACTTTAATAATAACTGAAGCAATCTTAGTATCATTGAAATCATCAGGACAATATCAACCACCAGGAATCTTCAATGAGAAACAATATCCTCAATGGAAACGAGTTATTGATGTTGTTCATAAAAATAAATCATTCATCTTCTTACAAATTTGGGCATTAGGTGGTAAAGCTGATCCGACAAAGTTAGCCTCTAAAGGGATGAAGTTTTTAGCTCCAAGTGATGATGTTTATATTCATAATGATCAAAAAAAATTAGCACAACAATCAAATAATCCAGCACATGGATTAACTCATGATGAAGTTAAAGAGTATATTCAAGATTTTGTCACAGCAGCTAAAAAATCAATAGAGTTAGGAGCTGATGGTGTTGAGATCCATGGTGCTAATGGATATTTACCATTTCAATTTTTATACACTAGTTTGAATAAGAGAACTGATGAATATGGTGGATCTATTGAAAATAGAGCTAGATTTATTTTGGAATTAGTTGATACTATTGGTGAGACAATTGGATATTCAAAAGTTGCATTAAGACTATCTCCATATTATAGTGATTTTGATAATAAATTATATGAACCAAGTACAATTGCAGTTTATTCATATTTGATCTCTGAATTAGAAACAAGAAGATTACATGGTAAAGAAATTGCATATTTACATATTGTGGAACCAAGAGATGAAACTGCAGGTGAAGTTGGTGAAATTGTTAGTGATAATGAATGGATTTTACAAATTTATAGAGGTGTTATTGTCAGAGCTAGTGGATATGGTAATGATCATGAAAGAACTAGGGAGCATGTTCAATCTTATGATAAAACTGTGATTGCTTATGGAAGACACTTTATTGCTAATCCTGATTTACCAAATAGATTGGAAAATGACTGGCCTTTTAATCCTTATCGTAGAGAAACGTTTTATGTTGGTGGTGCTGAAGGTTATATTGATTATCCAGAGTATAAAAATGAATAGACCCATCACTAGAGCATTTGATAGACTGAAATATATATTATATATATTTATATATATCATGGGGGATTTATCGTATTGTGTAGAAGTTTCTAGGGTTCGTGTACTTTTTCAATGAACTTTACGAACTCCCTTGATGAATATCTTTTCGTTATTGTTATTACAACCATTAGCGGATCAGTGTTCCATTTTGGAGGTGAAGACTATCAGCAGTCACTTTCATCAACTTGCACAATGCTTCTTCTTCTCAATTGGTCAAAAAATGCCATATATCTGTGACACAAAATTCTGATTCAGCCATTCAATGACAATTTGATCAAGCTTAAGGCCTTGGATTTTTTATATAAACTACAAACATCTATAAACCTCATTTCTGTACACTTATAAGTATCAAGGTATCCAGTATTCTATCAGGAAACAGACCATCCTTTACCAGACCTTCATCCAGTGTTTCACTACTTAGCATGACCTCTCCAACTACAACAACTCTTCCCAATGCTGTGGCTGTCTGGCTGTATGGCGGACATGATGACTAAGTTTTGTACCACTTTCAGATTCTTCTCCGACGTGAATAATCACAACACTTTTGATCTTCAATTGGCTGTATGAACTATTTCAAACTATTCGATGGTTGGTGATTTCATGTTGGTTATGTTACAATGGAGGAATCAAGACGGTAGACATGTCAGAGTCTAAGATAGATACAGAAGTTAACGAAGTTGGTGTTGAGAAACCAGAATTTGATATCCCACAAGATCTTTCTGCTGAATTGACTGAAGATGATTATGATTTCCTAAGAGTGAAACAGGTTCCACAAAAATGGTATCAATGGTTTGCAAAGACAGATTCAAAAGCTGAGAGAAGCTTGATTATCAAATTAGACTTATTGATCCTGATCTATTTCTTCTTATCATCATTTGTCAAGACATTAGATTCTTCTGCTGTGACATATGCTTATGTTTCTGGCATGAAAGAGGATTTGAAAATGTATGGAAGTGAATTAACTTATCAACAATCGTGTTACATGGCTGGATTCATAGTGGGCCAAATTCCATTGACTATTCTAGCTACAAAACTTCCAATTCATTTATATTTACCAATTATGGATTGTATTTGGGCAATATTCACATTAGTTATTTACAAAATTGATAATTATCATCAATTATATGCCCTGAGATTTTGTATTGGATTATGTTCAAGTTTTTTCTTCCCAACTGTTAATTTTATATTGGCTTCATGGTATACTAAAAATGAATTAACCAAAAGATCGGCTTTATATTTTTGTGCTTCACAAGTTGGCGGTATGTCAGCTGGTTATATCCAAGCTGCTGCTTATCAAAATTTGAATGGACTGCATGGGCTGAAAGGTTGGCAATGGCTTTACATTTTGGCTTTCATAATCACTATTCCTATATCGTTATATGGAATTTTCACATTACCTGGTCTACCTGAAAATTGTCATTCCAAAATCTTGTCGAAAAGTGAATTAAAATTAGCAAGACTAAGAATGATTAGAGAAGGAAGAAGTTCAAATGATAGATTAAACTTTCAAACTATTAAGACAGTTTTAAGAGGTTGGAGATTTTGGATTCTTGTTATATTTGCCATTTTCTTTAGTCAAGCTGATGGAATAAGTTCAAATAGTGGCCTAACATTATGGCTAAAAGCAGAAAATTATTCAGTGTATCAAGTGAATACAATAACCACTGTGATTCCAGCAGTGACCATTTTTTTTTCATTAATTAACGGAATAATTGTGGATAGTTGGAAGGATTCATACCCATTCATCATTGCTTATGTGGCGATTTCAAACTTGATCTCAGGTATATTATTGACAGTTTGGAAAATCAGTAAAGGTAGTATCATGTTTGCATTTTTTCTATCCGGTACAGCTGATAGTATAGCTGCCGTTTTGTATTCATGGGCAAACATCATTTGTTCAGAAAATGCGCAAGAAAGAGCATTGACTCTTAGTACTATGAACACTTTGGGTAATACATTTGCTGTTTGGGTTCCGTTGTTTGTATGGAAGACTGTTGATGCTCCAAGGTATTTGAAAGGATACGCTTACAATATTGGACTGGATTCAATGATGTTGATATTGTTGATTCCTTTAACTTATCTT